>JAVIAB010000059.1:11611330-11756393 GCA_032433765.1 Megaustenia siamemsis | reverse complement strand
TGAAACGGCAGAGTGATAACCAATTATAGAAGAGCGTAACTTTGAAAGCGGTTCCAGTCCATCTTAAGGTAAATGATTTGGTCGGGTTCTCATCGAGAATTGTGGGCGTTTCTGGTCCATAGAATGTGTTTGGATAAACTTATGTAGGAGTTTATGTTCCTGGGGATTGATATTATTCACACATATGATAGGTGTATAAGAAACATTCAAAGTTTTATAACGCGATGGCTAACCTAGTATACACATGATCGGAGAGAAATGAGCTGATATTTACTTGAATAATTCAGAGAGTCGGTGGTCGTGATATCTACGCCACGTTTGTAACCATCGTTATCGAATACTTTCAGATCGAATTCGCAATTTCGGTCGTCTTGTTGTCTATATACCCTCGCCTATCGATTAGTGATTGTAATAAGAATGGTTTGCTCCAGCTTTGAAATCTGAAATTTTCACAAAAAGAGATGTGTTACTCAGTTCCCCTATAATGGGGATGTTGAGTTACTAAAAATAGATTTTGATCTCTGATGCAATACCTGATTAGTTACTAAAAATAGAATGTGACCTATGATCCAATAACAGAATACTCATTCACCCCAATACTCTCACATCAACATGGAAAAGTGAATTTCTCAGTCATAGAAAAGTATGTTGTCACGATAGGTGTGTCAATATCAAGGAACAAAAATCATAAAGAGATCATAATTAGTTGTGAAAGTTTGGTGGTTGAGAGATAAATCTGAAGATAAGCACATCAAACTATAAGAACAAGGAAACAATCGTATATTACACAATCTTAGAGCCAGTGTTATGTTAACACGTATTTAGTTAAACTAGAAGGTTATAAATTGAGTAGAGGTAAACTTATACCTTATGGCTCATCTACTTTTTCGAATAAACTCAAGTTCAGAAGACAGTGATGACGATATTGATTTGTCAATTGGCACGCAAACCACGATAATATGGCCTAGTGGTAATTTTAATAATGGTTTAACTTTAGACTCAATTTTCAAAAAGACAAATATACGTGAAAGGATTTTAAACTCTAGTGAAACCTCTGACACCTACATCACCGGCTCTCAAAATCAGGGAGCTGGAAGACTGGAGATTCAACTGAAATAATTAACAACCACTCCTCGACTGATAATAGAGATATACAAAATCTTTGAACATGATATTTATTTTGAACAAATTAACGCAACGTGGAATGAACAATACGCTTGCAGCCAGCAAGGTGATACACTAAACGATAGAGCTACCAAGGTAAGTAATTGCTTTGGAGTCGAGTTTTGATTGTGATATTCTCTGTTTCTCCTTCGTTATCTTTATCACTGGGTTATTTTCAGCTTGTAGCTGTATTCTATTATTGCCAACGCTATTTAATTCTAATGTTTCAACATTATCTTTGTTGATGATGATAAATAGTAAATTTCCACATGTATGACAATTTTGAAAATAGTGCTAATAATGATAGACGTTATAGTAAAGGAAACCGAAAACATAAAGGACTCATCCTTAATACCATAAAGAAGTAACTATAACATCAAAGAAAAAAGACAAGTAGAATAATATTTAAAATGGTAGCCTCTCTCTCTCTCTCTCTCTCTCTCTCTCTCTCTCTCTCTGGGGAGTATATGGAATATTAGCCGCTGTCTTAAGAGTACTCGAGATACTTTTATAGTAGACTTTTCAAACATAGGCAAGATATGGCTTTGATCTAAAGATATCAAAGAGAAGATATGACCAACGGGAAGGTTGTGAAGATATTTCAAATACCACGGATGACCACTTGACCGCCAGACTGACTTCCCGGGTCATCATGACTTTTTATCATCTGAAGATTAGAATACCACTTATCAGGGGAATTTTACTTGGTGGTTGTTTTAATGTGAGATGTTTGGGGAAATTAATATGTTTGAACTAGAGAGTTCTTGATTGAACAAAGAGTTTAGAACTGTATATAAGTAGATTCAAGCAGCCAGGCTTTTATTCTCACTCTCTGAAGCAGTTTCAACGAGTGTCTTGGCTGTAACTCAAGCAAGAGTGTGCTTGGCTGTGCAAGTAAATTTACTTTACAAATCGTAAGTAGAACCTTATTTCATAGATTCTATACTGTCATTTATTTTAATTTAACAAAATAATTTAAAATTAAATAAATTAAAACAACTCAAATAAAAACAAACAAATATGCTCTTTTTATAATGTTTATTTTCACAATGAAACATAAATTTATTTCAATACATCAACGTGGACAACACATGTTACACATTCAAATGTTTATAATTGAACAATAATGATTTCAATAGTACAAATATGAATTCAATTCATCTAAAAAAGTACACATATAACAACATATGTGTATAGTACTTAAATTATAAGTTTACGTGGTCTACCACGTGGGTTTTTTAAATACACAAGGATCGCAAAATTTAACACAATTTTGTTTATTGTTCTTAATAACATAAGATCCATCAGTTATATTAGTGATCGAACTGGGGTCAATTCGTTTGTGAGCTGTGTCTGTGAGAACAGTCGAAAGATCACTCTGTTGATACTGGAAGTCGTCATAAAAGGAAGGAGCAGCGATCGACCACTCACCCTCATTGGCTGTTTGTTCTCTGTCATAGTCTGAGCGAAATGTAGAAGCTCCATCAGTGGTTGCTTGTATACTGTCACACTATTGGCTGTTTGTTCTCTGTCATAGTCTGAGCGAAATGTAGAAGCTCCATCAGTGGATGCTTGTATACTGTCACACTCAGATGAGAGAATCGTAGACGCATCACCTGTGGCTACTTGTAGTCTGTCACACTCTGAGAGAATCGTAGACTTCAGATCCACTAAAGTCTCAAATTCAGGCTGTGTTAGTGTTATACCGTAACGTGTTGGGAATTTCAACCCGTTTTACATCGTATTTTCTAAGATGAATTAAAGTCTTTGCTCGATATCTCGAAACTGAGACAGCCTTCAAAACATTCTTCTGTAGAGGTTTTTACATACTCACCATTACGAGCGGCATAGAAAAAAGCACCATCACAGTCAACATTAACAGCGGAATCACATATATCCATTCTAACGGACTCCATTCTAAAAAGCACACGACTTGGTAGCAGGGCTCTGACTTTCTGTATGTAGCAGCACTGAGAACGGCTGCCCTTTATACCCTGTAACAAGGGGGGCGTGGCCAGTCTATTTATAGTAACCAATGGAATACGTTCTATTTATAGTAACTGATGCAATACGTCATTGGACGTGATGAGACATGTTCAGAGAGCGGCCATCTTTGCTGAATCATGGGAAGTTTGTCCCACGAGGCCGATGTATCCATGGAGTCATCAAAACAATGATGATCGAGGGCGGGGCCTACACTGACAAGTTGGAGACAAACTCGAGTATAGCATGTTATGTTCATTAGAGGGAAGTGTTCTTGTGAACACAGGATTGGGCTTGACAAGTAAAATATCAACTAAACTTTAGTTTCTATTACTTCTTAAATACTTTTTAGAATCTTGGCTCTGTGATCAATAGCTAGGATGGGGGAAATAATTTTGCCACATTCTTGTATACGGTTTATGAAGCGCTCCTTGTCTAAGAAAACTGCTGCCAAGAATAATTGGGTTCGTCATTTTCATCATCGTGGATTGTTAAAACAATCGTTTCTTCACAAAAATGAACCTAGAAGAAACGAGACAATTTAGGTTTAAAAGCCAGCAAAAACTTCTAAATGAAAAACACTTTATAATAAAATATCTCTGCACAACTCTGTAGCGGATGTCATTTCTCTTTGTTTCCCTCTGTCTTTTCACCCCTCACTGCCTATGTTTGAAAAGTCTACTATAAAAGTATCTCGAGTACTCTTAAGACAGCGGCTAATATTCCATATACTCCCAGAGAGAGAGAGAGAGAGAGAGAAGAGAGAGAGAGGCTACCATTTTAAATATTATTCTACTTGTCTTTTTTCTTTGATGTTATAGTTTACTTCTTTATGGTATTAGGATGAGTCCTTTATGTTTTCGGTTTCCTTTACTATAACGTCTATCATTATTAGCAACTAGTTTCAAAATTGTCATTACATGTGGAAATTTACTATTTATCATCATCAACAAAGATAATGTTGGAAACATTAGAATTAATAGCGTTGGCAATAATAGAATACAGCTACAAGCTGAATAATAACCCAGTGATAAAGATAACGAAGGAGAAACAGAGAATATCAAAATCAAAACTCGACTCCAAAGCAATACTTACCTTGGTAGCTCTATCGTTTAGTGTATCACCTTGCTGGCTGCAAGCGTATTGTTCATTCCACGTTGCGTTAATTTGTTCAAAATAAATATCATGTTCAAAGATTTGTATATCTCTATTATCAGTCGAGGAGTGGTTGTTAATTATTTCAGTTGGAATCTCCAGTCTTCCAGCTCCCTGATTTTGAGAGCCGGTGATGTAGGTGTCAGAGGTTTCACTAGAGTTTAAAATCCTTTCACGTATATTTGTCTTTTTGAAAATTGAGTCTAAAGTTAAACCATTATTAAATTACCACTAGGCCATATTATCGTGGTTTTGCGTGCCAATTGACAAATCAATATCGTCATCACTGTCTTCTGAACTTGAGTTTATTCGAAAAAGTAGATGAGCCATAAGGTATAAGTTTACCTCTACTCAATTTATAACCTTCTATTTTAACTAAATACGTGTTAACATAACACTGGCTCTAAGATTGTGTAATATACGATTGTTTCCTTGTTCTTATAGTTTGATGTGCTTATCTTCAGATTTATCTCTCAACCACCAAACTTTCACAACTTAATTATGATCTCTTTAATGATTTTTGTTCCTTGATATTGACACACCTATCGTGACAACATACTTTTCTATGACTGAGAAATTCACTTTTCCATGTTGATGTGAGAGTATTGGGTGAATGAGTATTCTGTTATTGGATCATAGGTCACATTCTATTTTTAGTAACTAATCAGGTATTGCATCAGAGATCAAAATCTATTTTTAGTAACTCAACATCCCATTATAGGGGAACTGAGTAACACCATCTCTTTTTGTGAAAATTTCAGATTTCAAAGCTGGAGCAAACCATTCTTATTACAATCACTAATCGATAGGCGAGGGTATATAGAACAACAAGACGACCGAAATTGCGAATTCGATCTGAAAGTATTTCGATAACGATGGTTACAAACGTGGCGTAGATATCACGACCACCGACTCTCTGAATTATTCCAGTAAATATCAGCTCATTTCTCTCCGATCATGTGTATACTAGGTTAGCCATCGCGTTATAAAACTTTGAATGTTTCTTATACACCTTATCATATGTGTGAATAATATCAATCCCAGGAACATAAACTCCTACATAAGTTTATCCAAACACATTCTATGGACCAGAAACGCCCACAATTCTCGATGAGAACCGACCAAATCATTTACCTTAAGATGGAACTGGAACCGCTTTCAAAGTTACGCTCTTCTATAATTGGTTAATCACTCTGCCGTTCATAGTTAATGCTCTTTTCTGAATGGTTATAATACAGATGTCAGTCATTTCTTTGCTCCGCCTCCCATGCTAATGCTCTTCTCTGAATGGTTATAATACAGATGTCAGTCATTTCTTTGCTCCGCCTCCCATGCTAATGCTCTTCTCTGAATGGTTATAATACAGATGTCAGTCATAACTTTGTTGATGTGAGAGTACATAGAGTGTCAATGAGTATTCTGTTAATGCATCATAGGTCAAAATCTATTTATTCTTAGTAACTCAACATCCCCATTAATAGAGGCACTGAGTAACACCATCTCTTTTTGTGAAAATTTCAGATTTCAAAGATGGAACATGCATTGATTAACAAAATCTCAGGTCTACTCCAGGACAACCCGCATCGTCACTGTGCTGGTTGTCAGGCTTTATCACCAAACATGGTCAATCACACCTGCCATTTAGATATCGGCACCCGACTGCAACACCAATTATTCAGTGTGTTATACTTTGATATATCACATGCCGATTAACAAACTTAATATTTAATCATATATTTCAAATACTCAGACTCCAACTAGTAGCTAATATACCTCAACCAGCTGGTGAAGTCGATGCAGGGTATGCATCACCACCACCTTCGCCTCAAAACGAGGTGGAGGAGGACGAATACATCATAATCATCGAATAATTTCATTTTATTTTAATAAAATATTTTATTTAAAAACAATTTTGGCTAGTTTATGATTTTCATTGTTTAAACCTTGTTTGTGTTTAAAGTAAGAATGGTAAGTATTGTTGAGAATGATGTTTGATGAAGTTAAACTAGGTATGTTAAGTATGGTTGACGAAAGGTTTATTGGATTTTCTCCAGACGGTTTCTCAATGAGGTTTCTTCTGTGTGAACATCCGTGTCCATTGTGTTCAAAGAAGTTTAAATGACACGGCGGTTTGTTGGAGCACACTCGACAATTACATGCATCCATCATGCGACACTAGAAAACCTACATTCATCCATCCCGACATACCATACGTCTCTGCTAAAACGACATGACATACGTGACTGTTACATTAACATGACTGTTACATTGACATGACTGTTACATTGACATGACTGTTACATTGACATGACATACGTGTCTACTACATCGACATGACTGTGGAACAGTCGACAACTTACATTCATCCATCCCGACACAGTCGACAACCTACAAACAGCCATCCCGACACAGTCGACAACCTACATTCATCTCGACACAGTCGACAACATACAAACAGCCATCATGGAACAGTCGACAACCTACATGATCCATCATGGAACAGTCGACAACCTACATGATCCGTCATGGAACAGTCGACAACCTACATACAGCCATCCCGACACAGTCGACAAACTACATGATCCATCATGGAACAGTCGACAACTTACATTCATCCATCCCGACACAGTCGCCAACTTACATTCATCCATCGCGACACAGTCGACAACCTACAAACAGCCACAGGGCTTTCGTGTTATAAGTTTGGTTGCTTCAGGAAAGTTACTATTCATTCTAACGGATTGAGATTCTATTTTACACTGTAAGTTGGAATATTTTCTCTTAAAGTACGTTAAGCTTTTCGATAAAAGGTTATTCAATTTTATCGAGGTGTTTAAAGTAGGTATGCTAAGTATTGTTGAGCTTGATGTTTGATGAAGTTTAACTAGGTATGTTAAATATGGTTGACGAAAGGGTTATTGGATTTTCTCCAGATGGTTTCTCATAATGAGGTTTCTTCTGGTGAACATCTGTGTCCATTATGTTCAAAGAAGTTTAAATGGCGCGGTGATTTGTTGGAGCATACTCGACAATTACATACAACCATCATGGCACACTAGACAACATACATTCATCCATCTCGACACAGTCGACAACATACAAACAGCCATCATGGAACAGTCGACAACCTACATGATCCATCATGGCCAACTAGACAACCTACATGATCCATCATGGCCAACTAGACAACCTACATGATCCATCATGGCCAACTAGACAACCTACATGATCCAGCATGGCCAACTAAACAACCTACATGATCCATCATGGCCAACTAGACAACCTATATGATCCATCATGGCCAACTAGACAACCTACATGATCCATCATGGCCAACTAGACAACCTACATGATCCATCATGGCCAACTAGACAACCTACATGATCCATCATGGCCAACTAAACAACCTACATGATCCATCATGGCCAACTAGACAACCTACATGATCCATCATGGCCAACTAGACAACCTACATGATCCCTCGTGGCACACTGGCCAACATACAAACAGCCATCCCGACACAGTCGCCAACTTACATTCATCCATCGTGGCACCGTCGATATTTATCCATTTAACACTATCATGTATAACACTTGTAAATAAACTCAACATCTTAGGAACAAAATACAACATGAAAATCAACATCAACAAACAGAAGTCATGAATGTCGCCAAAAATAAACAGAACATCAACATAACTATAGAAGGCAGACAACTAAAACAAGTAGAGGAATTCAAATATCTAGGAAGTCTAATAACAAACGAAAATTCCCAAACAACCGAGATAGAATCAAGATGCAACAAAGCTTGTCAAATCATCGACAGTTATCACCACTATTGTCCAACAAGGAAATAACTCTGGAGGCAAAACGAGCACTATACAATACAATCTTCAGAATAAAACAATAAATAAACTTGTCACTGTTAATTTCCCCCAAGCGTCTCACATTAAAACATCGGTAACGTAAAATTCCCCTGTTAAATGACTCTCCTGATGAACACTTACCTGCTACGGCGATAATTTATTAGTGTGCTCAAGGGTAATCCTTTGATGTTCATACGGGAGGCGGATTGCGCGTCTTCGCGGGGCGTCTACCGAGCTCTTTGATCTCTCGCTTAACGTTAAACACAGTGTTTGGCGTGTAGCGTGTGTAACGGTCTAAGTTGTTACCTTTAATTCTAAAGGAAGTTTTTAAAAACAATAAATAAACTTGTCACTGTTTTTATTGAATGAGAGTATAAAGAAAGAATAGATTTATGAAAGTTACGGAACCATTGAAAGTACAAAGAATATAATAGATTTATGATACCACCACCACCCCTTCACCACCCCTTCACCACCGCCGCGGGAGGTCACCACCACCGCCACGAGAGGTCAACCGAGAGGTCACCGGGAGGTCACCGGGAGGTCACCACCACCACCACGACCGGAACAAAAAGGGGCGGGTAGACTCTCATATAAGAAAAAATGAAGACTCTCATATAAGGAAAACCGCACCAAAAAATGTCTGGCCATGTACGGGTAGACTAATTATATAAGGATTTATGAGCGGCTGGCCGCTCATTTGGGGTCCCTAATTGACATTGTATACTACTGACACATCCTTGTTTGACTCCACAGTTCATCTCAAAGGTCAAAGGGCTGGGAAAGTCTACCGTAGAACTCAAAAGTTGCAGCCATATTGTTGTGAGACGACTCGATCATCTTGAGTAATGTAGGAAGGCAGCAAACATTTCCCAGCACCTGTATAGACGTGCTCTGGCCACGGTGTCAAAAGCCTCTGTGAGATCAATGTAGGAAGGCAGTCAACATTTCCCAGCACCCTGTATAGACGTGCTCTGGCCACGGTGTCAAAAGCCTCTGTGAGATCAACGCGGGCTATAAATAGAGGTCTTCTCTGTTCCTTGTATTTTTCCAGCAGGTGGCGGAGAGTAAAAATCATATCTGTGGTTGACCAGCTGTAAACCAGCACTGGGTCTCAGGAAGGATACGTTCTGCCACTTGGTGTAGGGCATTAAAACAATTCTTGTGGATGCCTTTCCAGTTATACTCAGGAGGGATGTTCCCCTATAGTTGTTATAACCGCCCTTGTCCCTTTTATTTTTGCATAACGTATTAATATTATCATCTTTCATGTCCTGGGGTATGTCTCGACTTCTCCAGTATTGGACAAGGAGTTTGTAGAGGTGAGGCAGGAATGTTTCAAGAATTTTCCTTCAGTATTTCGGCTGGGATGTTGTTACCAGAAGCTTTTCCACTTGAGAGGTGGCGGGTGACATCAAGAAGTTCCTTCTCAGTAGGTTCATTGTCCAGTTCAGTCAGCAATGAGTATTTTGGGACCAGCTGATCTAGGAGTGGGCTTGCTGGTATGTCTACAGAATATAGACTTGAGTAATGTTCGACCCATCTTTCCAACTGTTTAGTTTTGTCACCGATAAGCTCACCGTTTCCGTCTTTTAAGGGAGCAATTTTTGAGATGTTTGGGCCTAGAGCAATCTTAATTTTGTTGTATATAGTTCGTGAATCGCTCAGCTCAGCAGATTACTCGATCTTAGAGCTCAGATTTGATCAGTACTCGCTCGCATATCTCCGTGATTCCCGTTGTACTTCTGCCCTTGCTTGTTTGAACCGGCCTTTTGTGTTCTGCTGGCATGGGTAGTTCTCATGAGGTTAGGAAAGCCTTGTTCTTCTTCTCTACAAGTTTCATCGAGTTTTCTTGAACCCAATCCTTGGCGGAGTGTTTGTCTTTACCAAAAGAAGAGATCGCACAGTCAATGATGTGCGATTTTAGCTTCTCCAAGCATTTCTGGAAGGCATTCTTGAACAGGACTTGGTTGTCGGGTAATTTTCTTGCAGCGATATTGATCCTAGGCCTGGATGGTTCTATAGATGTGTACATCCTTTTGGTGGTTGCCTTCACTTTACTTATGACAAGTGCGTGATCTGTGTCATAGTCTGTGCTATGGTATGCTCTGGTTACTCTAAAATTATTTAAGTGTTGTCTGTGTCACAGTCTGCGCTATGGTATGCTCTGGTTATTCTAACATTATTTAAGTGTTGTCTGTGTCACAGTCTGCGCTATGGTATGCTCTGGTTATTCTAACATTATTTAAGTGTTGTCTGTGTCACAGTCTGCGCTATGGTATGCTCTGGTTATTCTAACATTATTTAAGTGTTGTCTGTGTCACAGTCTGCGCTATGGTATGCTCTGGTTATTCTAACATTATTTAAGTGTTGTCTGTGTCACAGTCTGCGCTATGGTATGCTCTGGTTATTCTAACATTATTTAAGTGTTGTCTGTGTCACAGTCTGCGCTATGGTATGCTCTGGTTATTCTAACATTATTTAAGTGTTGTCTGTGTCACAGTCTGCGCTATGGTATGCTCTGGTTATTCTAACATTATTTAAGTGGTTTCTGTGTCACAGTCTGCGCTATGGTATGCTCTGGTTATTCTAACATTATTTAAGTGTTGTCTGTGTCACAGTCTGCGCTATGGTATGCTCTGGTTATTCTAACATTATTTAAGTGTTGTCTGTGTCATAGTCTGCGCTATGGTATGCTCTGGTTATTCTAACATTATTTAAGTGTTGTCTGTGTCACAGTCTGTGCTATGATATGCTCTGGTTACTCTAACATTATTTAAGTGTTGTCTGTGTCACAGTCTGCGCTATGGTATGCTCTGGTTATTCTAACATTATTTAAGTGTTGTCTGTGTCACAGTGTGCGCTATGGTATGCTCTGGTTATTCTAACATTATTTAAGTGTTGTCTGTGTCATAGTCTGCGCTATGGTATGCTCTGGTTACTCTAACATTATTTAAGTGTTGTCTGTGTCACAGTCTGCGCTATGGTATGCTCTGGTTACTCTAACATTATTTAAGTGTTGTCTGTGTCACAGTCTGCGCTATGGTATGTTCTGGTTACTCTAACATTATTTAAGTGTTGTCTGTGTCACAGTCTGCGCTATGGTATGCTCTGGTTATTCTAACATTATTTAAGTGTTGTCTGCGTCACAGTCTGCGCTATGGTATGTTCTGGTTACTCTAACATTATTTAAGTGTTGTCTGTGTCACAGTCCGTGCTATGGTATGCTCTTGTTGCTCTAACATTATTTAAGTGTTGTCTGTGTCACAGTCTGTGCTATGGTATGCTCTGGTTATTCTAACATTATTTAAGTGTTGTCTGTGTCACAGTCTGTGCTATGGTATGCTCTGGTTACTCTAACATTATTTAAGTGTTGTCTGCGTCATAGTCTGCGCTATGGTATGCTCTAGTTACTCTAACAATATTTAAGTGTTGTCTGTGTCACAGTCCGTGCTATGATATGCTCTGGTTACTCTAACATTATTTAAGTGTTGTTTGTGTCACAGTCCGTGCTATGGTATGCTCTGGTTACTCTAACATTATTTAAGTGTTGTTTGTGTCACAGTCTGTGCTATAGTATGCTCTGGTTACTCTAACATTATTTAAGTGTTGTTTGTGTCACAGTCCGTGCTATGGTATGCTCTGGTTACTCTAACATTATTTAAGTGTTGTCTGTGTCACAGTCCGTGCTATGTTATGCTCTGGTTATTCTAACATTGTTTAAGTGTTGTCTGCGAACTAGGATAAAGTCCAGCTGGTGCCAATGACCAGACCTTGGGTGACGCCATGTTGCTTTCTGTCCGTTCTTAACGTTGAGAAAGGTATTGGTAGCACACAGGTTGTTAAAGGAACAAATTCTAGAAGTCTCTTACCATTATTGTTCATTTCGCCAATACCATGATGACCAAGCTGCAATACCAACCACATTACCCCAAAAATCATGTGCCGAAGGTCTGTAAAAATTATGGTCACTAACACCATATTTCTGTATCAGGTCTACGTTTCATTAACAACATCGTTTTTACGATAGCGGCTTGTTAAACCTCTGATCAACGGTTCTATACCAAGCCGGAGAAAAATAATTCCTCCATTTTGGAAACAACCGGAAACCGAAATTTAATATTTAATGTACTATCAACCCTTACGTATGCGTGTGAAAGCTGGAAAACAACAAGAGATATAGAAACAAAGTTGAACGCATTCGAAAATAAATGTCTAAGGAAAATACTTGGTATAGAATGGAACGAATTCAAAAGAAACGAGGAAATTAGAGAAATCGCCAATCAACCACTAATATCTTCAGTAATAAAGAAAAGACGATGGTCATACGTTGGACATGTGATGAGAAGAGATAATAATCGAATAGCAAAGGAAGCCCTCATATGGGAAACAACAGGTAAAGAAAAAGAGGAAGACCCAGGGAGACACTGAAAAGAACATTGATGAGAGAGGCAAGAGCAGCAGGAATCGGCTCCCTCAATGAGATAGAACTGCTTGCACAGAACAGAGACAGATGGCGAGATTTGATAAAATATCTTTAAAAGAAAACTGCTAGAACAAAAATTCATATAGGAGAAGGTGTATCTTGGTCTACGCCCTATGGGCCGGTTACGGCTCGAAAGGTCAATAGATAGAACACCATATTTCCTATACGCCACTTGACGTAACGGGGCTCTCTTTACTACTTTTACGATGACTAAGACATGATGGCTGTGAATGATGGTCAGATCCAATGTCCCCATTTAGATCGCCCAATATGTTTATTTTACGCATACTCTATCATTATAAACTTGGATTCACGTTATTAGACATCGCATCATCTTGCCTTTAGGACTGTGACAGTCTGTTGCATTTTCCTACTGTATCTTCTCTCCAGAGCCTGCACCGCAATTAATGTGAGTCTGTGAGGATTATTACTTTTGAACGCGGCTTCTATCCACTATATGTGTTGTTTTTTAACATGGCTATCAGTTCGGATGTGATAATGAAAGCTCCTTCGGTTGGTTGTGCTGAAGTTCCGTTTGACTTTCCGTTTGAATATCACAACACAACACCCAAATGTCCATCTACGCTCACAAATCCTTGTAGATTCAAAGCTTGTTCTCCCGTCTGTCTTGTGATGAACACAATAGCATCTGTTTTTAGTTTGAGCTTGTCTGTGTTTTTGGTCATGATACTGTACTTCTTCATTGTCTATCAGACAGTGTATGTTCCTATTTCATCAGATAAATTTCTTAAACCTGAATAAAATGCTGGCTGAAATCGGATGCACTGGGCCACTGGCGCAGAACACAGTGAAACGTTTTAACGGGCGTTCAGTCGGAGTGGATATGACAGACTCTAACTGTGATGTTCTGTCTGTGGGGGCGACCAACACACTTAGCCTGACAGCTGACTTCGTGTGAGAGTCTGGATCCTACTCTGTCTGAGTCCTGATCGCAGACAGACAGATACATTTCTTAGATAATTCCCCCTTCCCATTGACCAATCTATCGGCACGATCATTTCTCTGTATGTTGATGTAAGGATATTCAATTCATCTTATTCCTCTTCTTTCATTAAACTCCCTCTGGAGCATAGGTCTTGAACAAACACTTTCAACTTCCTGTGGAGCATAGGTTTCCAACAAACACTTTCAACTCCCTGTGAAACATAGGTCTTGAACAAACACTTTCAACTTCCTGTGGAGCATAGGTTTCCAACAAACACTTTCAAAACCATATGAAACATAGGTCTTCAACAAACACTTTCAACTTCCTGTGGAGCATAGGTTTCCAACAAACACTTTCAAAACCATATGAAACATAGGTCTTCAACAAAAACTTTCAACTTCCTGTGGAGCATAGGTTTCCAACAAACACTTTCAAAACCATATGAAACATAGGTCTTCAACAAAAACTTTCAATTCCCTGTGGAACATAGGTCTTCAACAAACACTTTCAGCTCCCTGTGGAGCATAGGTCTTCAACACTTTCCAAGCCGTTCTATTTCTTGCCATTCTTTTAAGATCAGTCGATGTCTTCCGCATCATCTTCATCTCTGCTTCCATCTATCTTCTCCAAGAATATTTTGGTCTTTCTCTTTGTCTTTTTTACTTGGGGATTCCAAAAAAAGGCCTATTGTGTACTACTCTCAGTGGTTTCCGCAGTGTGTGTCTTATCCAGCGCCATCGTTTTCGCTGTCTGTATCTCTTTATACACTGATATTTGACTGGTGGCCTCGTGGAAGTATAGAATAGTGACACTGTGACCTTCCAGGCATGTTGTAAGAGGCGACTAAGGAGGTTGATCGATGGCTTGACAAGCTGTCATTGTAAAAAGTATTGTTATGGAAACAGCGCCATATATTTTAGAGCAGTGATCTCTGCAATATGTGCCATTTTGGGACGCAAGGTTTCTGTTTTTGAGATTGTGGTTCTGTCCATGTGCCGTCTTCGGCTCGAAAGGACAATAGATAGATAAATAGATTTGACTGGTACTCTTCCATAGCTCTATGTTAGTGATTTTGTCCTGCCATTTCCATACTTTTATTCTGCGCAAGCATCCATTAATGAAGATATGTATCTTCATGATTGTCATTGTTGTTATTCTCCATGGTTCACAGCCACATAATAGGACTGACTTTGGAGTTTAAAAAAAATTATTTTTGTATTTAACCTAGTTTTTTTTTTTTATATCCATGTTTCCCAGTGCAAGGAATGCACCTCATGCTTTTGATATCCTTATTTTGGTATCATTCTCTGTTCCTCCCCCTTTGTCTATGTTGGGAAAGGATATAGAATTACTCTCTGAATTTGTAGCAAAAGTACGCTAGAGTTGCTGTCCGTTCATTCAAATTTATAAAACGTTAATCTATTTAACGTTAATCATGTCTCATTTCAACTAGGACTCCGGAATCTTTTATGAAGGCTGCAGTCTGTTTCAGTGATTGTGTAAATGAGAATTATAACGTGCGGGACATGTTTGATAAATTAGAAAGACAGAATGAAAGATGAAAACAGAAAAATTGCGAGAAACACATCCGGTATCACATCGAGCAGCACAAAATATCTTTTAACTGCCTTCTCGTGAGAATGACACCCAAACATCGGCCATTATGTGCCCCACCTCCCTCTCCACACACAATATCTGTTTTCCATGCTTGCATGACAGAGCAATTATTTTATTATTAGAGAAATTGTGCAGCGGTCTAGGCAAATAACCTCACACATTTTATAAACGATAAATACATTGAGGTAAAGTCCAAGTTAAGACACCCCCCCCCCCCCAAAAAAAAAAAAAATTATTATTTAAGTAAAACGAGTGATCACCCCTTAGTTGGCGTCTCAACAAATCTTCAGCAGTTCTCAGGAATAAAAACTTATTTCAGAGTTCTGCTTTATTATTAGGTTTAGAGTTTTGTTTTAGAATAAGATTTAGAGTTAAGG
Organism: Megaustenia siamemsis; assembly: GCA_032433765.1. Classification (NCBI taxonomy): domain Eukaryota; kingdom Metazoa; phylum Mollusca; class Gastropoda; order Stylommatophora; family Ariophantidae; genus Megaustenia; species Megaustenia siamemsis. Next base: position 11,740,801 of record JAVIAB010000059.1, on the reverse strand, counting down.
TGAGGTTTATAACTTTACCTTCGCATTATTTCTCTTTTCTCTACAATTTAGGAATCCGAATAAAGTGCAATGCTACTACAGGGGCCGTGACTCTTCCGAACTTTAATTTATATGACTAAACTAGGACTTTACCTAAATTGAATTAGTTGAAATGCTAGAAAAAGTATAAGTGTTCAGTTAAAACTGTTCCCCTTCTCCCCCTCAAAAATATCTCAACACACCTTTGCCTTGGGGCCTTCTGTAACAGTCTCAGATTCTGAAAGAGTGATTTCGTTTGAATGTTTGTAGCCAATTCATCCAGCAAATTCCTTCTGTCATTCTCAAATCTTTGCTCAAAATCTAAGACCTCCAGTTTCTCAGAAATGAATTTTACAGCTTCGTTTTTAGTAAACATGTCAACTTTGTTGCTCTGGAAAACAAACGTTAAATAATGTAATTGTTAAATCTGAGATATGTTAATTGTTAAATCTGAGAAATGTTAATTGTTAAATCTGAGATATTTAATAGTTAAATCTGAGACAATTAAATGTTAAAATTGAGACAGAAAGTGACAATGGGATAGTGAAACTGAAGTCCAATGAAATGTTATAGACTCAACAATGAAATATTTATTCAAGCTCATAAGATTAAACAAATGTTATAATAATGTTATATATTGCTATCGTCAATATATAACCATTTTCATCTTATCAGACGGTTTAGTGGAGGCTATTGCGTATTTTCTTTTCTTTTTTTTTTTTTTGTATTTTTTTTTAGACTTCCAACAGATTCTCTCGTGGCAGATTCCACCATTTTTTGACAGACACTCGGCCACAGAATGAACAAGTCAGGCCCACTGATCCACAGGGTATTCCATATGTGTGTTAATGTGTTTGTCCTACCATTTGATGTGAAATATTATGCGGAGATATCGCATGTGGAAGATATTTAGTCTTTTTTCCCCATCATTTGAGTATGTTATCCAGGTTTCAGATCCAAATAAGTCTTTTTTCCCATCATTTGAGTATGTTATCCAGGTTTCAGATCCAAATAAGTCTGATATATGAAGAGTTTGGTCTGTAGTGTTCGTTTCGTGTTGTTACAGCTTCTTTCTGTGAGTTTGGCGACAGTCGTAGATGCTGTCGTCATTGTCGTCATTAAATGATCAGCATTATGGTATTTCTTTGCTCATTTTGCCATGTAGCGTCCATGAAAGATACACTTTACCGTATATGGCTCTTCTGATGGTGGTCTCTGCTATTGTTATGTCCTTATTTTGATTCTAATATATTATTATTCCACCTTTACTGCTGTCGGCCCTTGGATCTGGTGTTTTAGTAGTATTTGTTGAAGGCTCGTTGTTTTGTATTTTAATTGTAATACTTCACCACGAAGTTTAACTATTTTATATATTGTTTCTTTATGTTATAATTGGGGGGGGGGAGTTGGGGGGGGGGCGCCTGGGTGGTCTAAAAGTAAGACGTCGGCCTCTGGACAAAGATGGTCCCGGTTCGATTCTCACCACAAATAGTGGACTTTTTTTTTCAAAACTCGAATCCGTGGTTTCTTTCTGGCAGTAGCCTCCCCTGGTCTCAGGGTTGTGGGACCTAATCCTCTCGGATAACAGCCAAAAAAAAAGAGGATGTCCCATGTGCATTCTGCGCACGTTAAGGGACTCTTGTGTCATGAAATCATCTGAAATAAATACAAATTTGTGATTAATTTATGTGGAATCAAGAATAATGTATATTAATTTCATTAGCCCTGAAAAAAAAAGAAATCATTTCCATTCAATCTATTATTGGAAACTGATTAATTTCATCGGAATAAAACAAATACACAAACTTAACTAAATACACATAACACAACTAAATACACATAACTAAATACACATAACTAAATACACATAACTTAATACACATAACACAACTAAATACACATAACTAAATACACAAACTTAACTAAATACACATAACTTAACTAAATACACATAACATAACTAAATACACATAACTTAACTAAATACACATAACATAACTAAATACACATAACTTAACTAAATACACATAACTTAACTAAATACACATAACTTAACTAAATACACATAACATAACTAAATACACATAACACAACTAAATACACATAACATAACTAAATACACATAACTTAACTAAATACACATAACTTAACTAAATACACATAACACAACTAAATACACATAACTTAATACACATAACACAACTAAATACACATAACATAACTAAATACACATAACTTAACTAAATACACATAACTTAACTAAATACACATAAAATAACTAAATACACATAACACAACTAAATACACATAACATAACTAAATACACATAACTTAACTAAATACACAAACTTAACTAAATACACATAACTAAATACACATAACTTAATACACATAACACAACTAAATACACATAACTAAATACACATAACTTAACTAAATACACATAACTTAACTAAATACACATAACATAACTAAATACACATAACTAAATACACATAACACAACTAAATACACACAACATAACTAAATACACATAACTTAACTAAAACACAAACTTAACTAAATACACATAACTAAATACACATAACTTAATACACATAACACAACTAAATACACATAACTAAATACACATAACATAACTAAATACACATAACTTAACTAAATACACATAACTTAACTAAATACACATAACATAACTAAATACACATAACTTAACTAAATACACATAACTTAACTAAATACACATAACTTAACTAAATACACATAACACAACTAAATACACATAACTAAATACACATAACATAACTAAATACACATAACTTAATACACATAACACAACTAAATACACATAACTAAATACACATAACTTAACTAAATACACATAACATAACTAAATACACATAACACAACTAAATACACATAACATAACTAAATACACATAACTTAACTAAATACACAAACTTAACTAAATACACATAACTTAACTAAATACACATAACTTAACTAAATACACATAACACTACTAAATACACATAACATAACTAAATACACATAACTTAACTAAATACACAAACTTAACTAAATACACATAACTTAACTAAATACACATAACTTAACCAAATACACATAACTAAATACACATAACTTAATACACATAACACAACTAAATACACATAACTAAATACACATAACTTAACTAAATACACATAACTTAACTAAATACACATAACATAACTAAATACACATAACTAAATACACATAACACAACTAAATACACACAACATAAATAAATACACATAACTTAACTAAATACACAAACTTAACTAAATACACATAACTAAATACACATAACTTAATACACATAACACAACTAAATACACATAACTAAATACACATAACATAACTAAATACACATAACTTAACTAAATACACAAAAATTAACTAAATACACATAACATAACTAAATACACATAACTTAACTAAATACACATAACCTAACTAAATATACCACATGATCAACGTAATAATAAACGTCAATCACATTAATAATTAACTTAATTAAATTAATTAGTTATTCACTGGTTTTGACGATGTTCCTCCAGAATGACATGTAAACATTAAGTGAGCGCTTAACTATTGAATGGAATTCCTCCTAATACAGATTTTTATGACACGTGACGACACATCTAGTTGTGAACTTTGACCTTGATGACTCACTTTGTCTAATTGACGTATTATTATAATTATTATATTATATACATATATATATATATATATATATATATATATATATATATATATATATATATATATATTATTATTATTATTATTATTATTATTATTACTATTATATAATTGTTTCGACATGGCTTCAATCTACTTGCCCTGAAATCAGAAATTGCTTCTCTGTGACTTGACATGAGCTAATGTAATTAACTAGATACGTAGAGTTTCTTGTTTTGCTAGTTTCAATTGTTTGATGGACAATTCGATTTGCTGACTGTCGACCTGTGGTTATAATTTTTTTTGTTAGTAAGTTCTTTATTCCAATCCCAGATTTCTTGAATCTGACTGCTATTTTACTTGAAATCTTTATAGTTTGTTAGTGAGTTCTTTCGATATGAGGACCGGTTACAATTTTCATTTAGCTTGAGTTTGGTTCGTGTTTATAACTTGAATTTATTTAATAGTTGTCTTTGCATCTATGTGACTGAATTTGCACTTGATTTTGTCTTTATTACTGCCCATATCTATAACAAAATTGTCTCTTTCCAATTATATAAACTGATTAATTATCATGACATCAATGCTTCATAGCTCTGGAGATATTTCAGTCATTAACTTAACGTCATGTCTTGAGTAACTTAATAGAAATTTTCTCTACTACTATTTTGCGACAATAATTCAACTAGTCTATTTTACGACTTTTTAACGCTGCTTTCTTTTCAACTTGACGACTCGTTTGCTGATTTTAGGAATCACGTCTAAATATGAGACACTTTTCTCATTGCTACTAAATGTGTTGTTTAGTTGTTTTACTTGGTTTAATTGCAACTTTTATTATTTGCAAGATGTATTTGTTCTTCTTGTTCGTTTGTGTTTCTTTGATGGTAACTTGGTGCTAAGATGAACCAGTTTAGATGACAAAAACACTTGTATGGAGGATGAATGAAAACACCCACACTCATGATCTGTGAGCTCTCACACTTGTATGGAGGATGAATGAAAACACCCACACTCATGATCTGTGAGCTCTCACACTTGTATGGAGGATGAATGAAAACACCCACACTCATGATCTGTGAGCTCTCGCACTTGTATGGAGGATGAATGAAAACACCCACGCTCATGATCTGTGAGCTCTCACACTTGTATGGAGGATGAATGAAAACACCCACACTCATGATCTGTGAGCTCTCACACTTGTATGGAGGATGAATGAAAACACCCACGCTCATGATCTGTGAGCTCTCACACTTGTATGGAGGATGAATGAAAACACCCACGCTCATGATCTGTGAGCTCCCACACTTGTATGGAGGATGAATGAAAACACCCACACTCATGATCTGTGAGCTCCCACACTTGTATGGAGGATGAATGAAAACACCCACACTCATGATCTGTGAGCTCTCACACTTGTATGGAGGATGAATGAAAACACCCACACTCATGATCTGTGAGCTCTCACACTTGTATGGAGGATGAATGAAAACACCCACACTCATGATCTGTGAGCTCTCACACTTGTATGGTGGATGAATGAAAACACCCACACTCATGATCTTTGAGCTCTCACACTTGTATGGAGGATGAATGAAAACACCCACACTCATGATCTTTGAGCTCTCACACTTGTATGGAGGATGAATGAAAACACCCACACTCATGATCTTTGAGCTCTCACACTTGTATGGAGGATGAATGAAAACACCCACACTCATGATCTTTGAGCTCTAACACTTGTATGGAGGATGAATGAAAACACCCACACTCATGATCTTTGAGCTCTCACACTTGTATGGAGGATGAATGAAAACACCCACACTCATGATCTTTGAGCTCTCACACTTGTAAGAGCCCCCGTCACGCCAAGTGACGTGAAGGGAATATGGTGTTAGTGACCCTAAATTTTAAAGACCTTCATCACATGATTTTTGGGGTAATGTGGTCGGTATTACGACCGTGCCGCTTTACTTTCCCAGAAGAAATCCGGTACCCATCTAAGGCTGGGTGAACCCGGAAGCCGTCGATTGGGATCGAACCCCACCTCTTGTCCTTTGTAGTCCAGTTCACTAACCACTGAGCTATTGTGGCTCATCTCACACTTGTACTGATGTTGAACTGATTTACAAGACACACACTCTTGTGTGCTGAGTACACACACCTGCGTGGAGCACGCGGCTCTTTTTTTATGTGGAAGAGCGCAGCAGCAGCAGCAGCAGCAGTAGCTTTATGTGACTTTTGTAGCCTTCTTTTAAGTAAAGCACTGCTATGGCCTTCTACCACTTCATCACCGAAAGCAATCACCGAGACGTCTGGTGTTTGTACTTATCTTTTCCTTTATTAATCATATAGCTGCTTGATTATTTCTTCTTTGTGTACTTCGCGTTGTTTTTCTTTACATGGCTCTTAATCTGATTAACAATTGCTGATTAACATCACAATTAAACAATAACTAATCGAACCAGTACAGTCGAACCAGTACAGTCCTTATTCTGAGACTAGTCTGACTGTCGGTACTTCGTTTTATTTAATAATCAATAATAAGTTTAATAAATATGTCTAAAACTTGGTATCAAGATTCTCCCAATCACCTTCTCTACTAACATTGTTAACGTCTTGCTCCACTGTCATTATGCCAACTAATGGTACAACTAGCACGATATAACTTACACGACCCCTTTGGATCAAAATCTGATTCACTCATTTCCTAATCTGCCCTATTCTACTCTTATAACTAATTCTCTAGATCTGCTCTTTTCAAACGCTGGTCGACAACTAACCAATGTTGGTTCTCTTGTATCTCTGACGTCACTTCGCGTCGTGAAAACCTAGCTCGTTCATTGGCTAGTTGGAATGGTCATCCAATCAACTATTAGATTTTGATCTAAGATTATAAATGGTCTGTTGATCCCTTGCCTAGGCTTTCCAGAATGTTTTATCCTTAGACTCGATCCAATGTCTTTGTGGCCGTCACATGGATGTGACTAATTTCTCAACACCATAAGTCTACCTGAGCATAAAACTACCGGTGTGTAAAAAAATATTAAAATGTGAAATTCATTAACAATTAATTCCTTTGGGACTTTGGTTCTTTGGTTATGGAAGGCCCCAGTATCACTGCAAACGAATTAAAATCCATTATTGCTCAACCGTCCGTGCCAGTGGAATCATCTGAATTACTAACTCATCTCCCAAACAAAGAAAGGTAGATGTAATATCCATCATAGCAGTCTCAGCAGACGCCAAAAGACACAAGGCGAAACCGCACAGAAAGTGAACACAGCCAACTGTTCCCTGCCATACTGTCATACGATATCATCATTCATCGTAAACAATTGGAATATCGAAACATGATCAAAACAGATGAAACACACAGCTCACGGTGTGCACAGAACACCTAACTCAGTAGCTCCTGCAACAAGCCGGACTTGGAATATGAGAAAACTACAACAAAGAACACTTTCATACATAGCCTTCAATGGTTCCTGCCGCCTATCCACCATATTGACTGGAAGTTCACGTCCTCCTGAAAATGATGATCGTCATATTTTTAAAATGTATAGCGCTTGATGATGTTAGGACATCGTTTTTGACTCCAATTCCGAACATATAAAACACAATCGTCGGATTATCCCTGTCGCACATCAAACAACAGACGGTAAGATTAGCGTATGGTCGGTCTATACGATGAGCCATTATGATGACGTAGCACACACAACAGTGGCTGCGCCCATAGATTCCTGATTACTATAGTGAATGCAGCTTACAACGAACGAAACACGGTGCAAATTCCCTAAAGAGATAAAACTTCGGCTGACTTGACGGAGCAATCCACATTAATGAGTTGTAACATGTAAATGACTTGCGTCAAACAATTCCAACAACAGTCATTGAACAGCACTCAATGTGTTGACGTAGACCGCAGATCAACTCTAGACGGTGAAAGGTCGCATTCACAACACTTGATTTGTCAAAAAGGAATATTGCCGTGCGTACAACGCCGCTTCATCGGTGCAGATGTGTTAAGTAGAACATAATTTTGACCTTGACGCAGAAAATTACAATGGGGAGCCGAAATTAATCAGACCCCAAATGCAACTTCTGCAGCGATCGAGAGAATGTGAACAAGTTCCACCATCTTGAAACCGGAAGTCCTTTGTGACTTTGCTAGAGATATAATAATGGCGTGCATGAAAGCTAAAAAAAATTATTTAAAAAAAACAACAGAAGTTGAAGGAACTGGCCTTGTAGTAGTTGAAGATCTGACTAGACAATAGCTGCTGGCATAAGTGTCCATCTCTCCACAACTTTCGATCTCGACAGTTATTTATCATTTCTGTTGTTGACCTTCTGCCAAGCCATTCTCTTAAGCTGTCTGGTAAATTTTTTCTTTGCTTCCCTCTATCTCTTCGCCCCTCAATTTTCCCAGTTGTTACACTATATACCAGCTGTTCCCTTATCATTACATGATAATTGTTTCTTCCTAATATTGGAAATTAGCTCTCTTTTTTTGCTTTGCCATTTTTAAGAATGTTTTCGTTACTCTTCTTAACTGTCCATGGTATTCTCAACATTCTTCTGTAAAACCACAATTCTATAACCTCCACTGGATTTCTTGTCCATTGTCCTATAGTTCATGATTCTCGTCCATATTTTAAGACTGGCTCTACATAACTTTTTTCTTGTTTCTATTGTCAAAAATGGATTGCATAGTATCCTCCTACTTTTTTGGAAAGCTGCTTATGCCTGAATCATTTCTGCATCTCACTTCTGTTGTGCAAATACCATCTGAGGTTAATAATGTTCCCAGATATTTAAATTCATGTGTGTGTTCCTGTGTGTTACCGGGGCCTCATTATGAGGGGTGTAAAGAATAGTGACACTGTGACCTTCCAGGCATGTCGTAAGAGGCGACTAAGGAGGTTGATCGATGGCTTGACAAGCTGTCATTGTAAAAAGTATTGTTATGGAAACAGCGCCATATATTTTAGAGCAGTGATCTCAGCAATATGTGCCACTTTGGCACGCAAGGTTTCTGTTTTTAAGATTGTGGCTCTGCCCTATGTGTCGTCTTCGGCTCGAAAGGACAATAGATAGAGACAGATAGATAGATATTTAAATTCATGTACCTGTTTAAATATTGTTCCACTTGTTAGTGTGCATTGCGGTGTTCTTTTTTCTTTGTTGCTACCATTACTTGATAATGATGATGATTAATTCAGTACTAACTGGCAAATGATGGCCATTCATTCTACTATAGTTGTGAGAATAAATGTGTAAACGTCCGCTTGAGGGAAAACCTTGAAGTGTTGTTACTTCCCTTGCACAAATTTCTTAACAACAGTTTCATTGAGAAGCGGTAGCTCAGTGAACTGGAAAGTGTTAAGGGAGGTCGGTGTGCACGGTCAGGGATTTCGGCGAGTACGGTCACAATAGACTGATACCAGGTTTTATGGATCTTTTTGTCTTATCAGAGACGGTTTAGTGGAGGCTATTGTGTTTTTTTTTTCCTTTGAGGTTTTGTCTTTGTCGAACAGCTTCTCTCGTGGCTAATTCTACCAATGTTTGACAATCACACACGGCCACAAAATTAACAAATCAGTCTCACTGATCCACAGGGTTTTCTCTTTTTTCATGAGTCTTTTCTCTTCCATGTTTTGCCTTAGCACAGCCTCAAATGATGTTATGCCATTATTTATACAGGCTCTCCATTATGTGCGATCTCTTGCCAGATGTTCACAGTCATTTTCACAGATGGAAAAGTCATTCAGAGATGATTTACAGATATCTCTATATCGTAGTTATCCCTGCTGACTTGTATTTTTCCGTGTATTATTTCACCATATAGTATTTGCTTAGAAATACGGGTTTCTTCCATTTGCTGGACGTGCCCAAACCATCCTATATAGTCTTCGACATCTGAGCAACGACATGATTGTTGGGGTCTTAGCACGTTGCAGGACAGTTAAGTTGATTATTTTGTCCTGCCATTTGATGTGCGGAGACATCGCATGTGGAAGACATTTAGCCTTTTTTCATGATTTGAGTATGTTGCCCAGGTTTCAGATCCACGTAATGGTGTGCTGAGCACACAGGTCTGATATATTGTCTGAGTTTGGTCTTCAGTGTTCATTTCGTGTTTTTTCCAGGCCTTTTCTGTGAGTTTGTCGAAAGTCGTAGCTGCCCTACCAATTTGGCTGTTTATTTCATCATCAAGAGAAGTGGCTGACATGATTGTGGATCCAAGATACATGAATTTCTGAATTGACTCAAGTGTACAATCTTTTAAAGTGATTAATATAGGTTTGTTCTTCCTTAACTAATAGATACTTTTTTTCCGAACACTAATAGACAGTGAAACAAGTGGCATGCCTTGTCAGGGTTGTCGATTAGTGACTGTAGGGTGGCTTCACTATGAGCGACTAGGGCTGCATCGTCAGCAAATAAAAGTTCTTTAAGTAGAGCAACATTTGTTTTTGCTTTTTCTTTCAGTCGTGCTGAGTTGAAAAGTGAGGCATCTGATCTTGTGCGGACATCTACTGACCTGTTTTGGAAGGCAATGCCAGATTGACCCCATCCTGAAAAAAGGGTACCGAAGGTAGTCGACCTGACATAAATCGACCACATCACACATGAAATCTATCATTGTCACTCCAAAACACTGGACTAGGCTAATAACATAATCTAGAGTCCTAGTTTAGCGTCGTCACACCATATCCGCGAAATAAGTGATCTGACCTGATTTACCGCACGTATTTGAAATTATGCGTCTAGTTTTTGTCCATTTAATTCTTTTTAGTTTTCAACAAAGTTTAGGGTTCGTTTTAAGGTATTCGTAAACCAGAGGTCTTCTAATGGCAGATTAGAGAAGAACCAAATATAGTGTAAGGGATGTTACTCCCAGCCGAGAAATGACTTACGACGCTAAACTAGGACATACTCCCCATAATGCCTCAAGCCGTGGAGCCCCCCCCCCCCCCCTCTTTTCCACCATCAAGCGATGAAACTTTTGTTGAATATTAAGATAAGTTACAAAATATCAACAAAGCAAATTAATATATATATATACTTATCGTTCTTTGGTATTGGAATATTGAAGCAAGTAGGCAGATGTTTCTCCAACACATTAACACGAGTTCTGAGGCATGTCCCGCACGCAACAAATAAGAGAAGTCTTTGCTTACTTTAGTCTATCAATCCCAATAACAAATTCTAGCCAACACACTTGGATAATGTCATGTGTCAAGTGAATGGCATAACATCTCCGAAAATACCAACACAATAGTCGATACAATACACAATAGTTGGGAGAACCAGTGGCGTAGCGTGAACCACAGTTGTGTTTGCCCCGGGGCGAAACATTCCAAAATTAAAAAAAAAAAAGTAATATTATTATCTTTTTTTAAATTTAATTTTTTTCAAGTAAAGAAAATAATTATTAAATAAAGTAAAGTAAAGAGCACCGTCACGCCAAGTGGCGTATTGGGAATATGGTGTTAGTGACCATAATTTGAATAAACATTCGATACATGGTTTTTTTTTTCCATTCGGAGAACAAAATTGTCAATCACGAAGATACATGGCAGGACAAAATCACTAGCATAGAATTTGGAAATGTACCAGTCACCAGTGGATAAAGAGATACAGCGAAGACGATGGCGCTGGATAGGACACGCACTACGGAAGCCAACTGAGAGCATTACACAACAGGCCCTTTTTTGGAATCCCCAGGGGAAAAGACAAAGAGGATGACAAAGGAATTCTTGGAGAAGACAGATAGAGGCAGAGATGAAGATGATGGGGAAGACATGGAATGATCTTAAAAGAATGGCAAAAAAAAAAAAACAGAACGACTTGGAAAGTGTTTATTGAAGACCTATGCTCCACTGGGAGCTGAAAGTGTTTGTTGAAGACCTATACTCCACAGGGAGCTGAAAGTGTTTGTTGAAGACCTATGCTCCACAGGGAGCTGAAAGTGTTTGTTGAAGACCTATGCTCCACAGGGAGCTGAAAGTGTTTGTTGAAGAACTATGCTCCACTGGGAGCTGAAAGTGTTTGTTGAAGACCTATGCTCCACAGGGAGCTGAAAGTGTTTGTTGAAGACCTATGCTCCACTGGGAGCTGAAAGTGTTTGTTGAAGACCTATGCTCCACAGGGAGCTGAAAGTGTTTGTTGAAGACTTATGCTCCACAGGGAGCTGAAAGTGTTTGTTGAAGACCTATGCTCCACAGGGAGCTGAAAGTGTTTGTTGAAGACCTATGCTCCACAGAGAGCTGAAAGTGTTTGTTGAAGACCTATGCTCCACTGGGAGCTGAAAGTGTTTGTTGAAGACCTATGCCCCACAGGGAGCTGAAAGTGTTTGTTGAAGACCTATGCTCCACAGGGAGCTGAAAGTGTTTGTTGAAGACCTATGCTCCACTGTGAGCTGAAAGTGTTTGTTGAACACCTATGCTCCACTGGGAGCTAAAAGTGTTTGTTGAAGACCTATGCTCCACAGGGAGCTGAAAGTGTTTGTTAAACACCTATGCTCCACTGGGAGCTGAAAGTGTTTGTTGAAAACCTATGCTCCACAGGGAGCTGAAAGTGTTTGTTGAAGACCTATGTTCAACAGGGAGCTGAAAGTCTTTGTTGAAGACCTATCCTCCACAGGGAGCTGAAAGTGTTTGTTGAAGACCTATGCTCCACTGGGAGCTGAAAGTGTTTGTTGAAGACCTATGCTCCACAGGGAGCTGAAAGTGTTTGTTGAAGACCTATGCTGCACTGGGAACTGAAAGTGTTTGTTGAAGACCTATGCTGCACTGGAAGCTGAAAGTGTTTGTTGAAGACCTATGCTCCACTGGGAGCTGAAAGTGTTTGTTGAAGACTTATGCTCCACAGGGAGCTGAAAGTGTTTGTTGAAGACCTATGCTCCACAGGGAGCTGAAAGTGTTTGTTGAACACCTATGCTCCATTGGGAGCTAAAAGAAAGAAGAAGAAGAAGAAGAAGAAGAAGAAGAAGAAGAAGAAGAAGAAGAAGAAGAAGAAGAAGAAGATATGGTTTTTTTTTAGGTAATGTGGTCGCCGCTTTACTTTCCCAGAAAAAAATATGGTACCAATTTATGGCTGTGTGGACCCGGAAGCTGTCGAATCAGGATCGAACCTGACCTGTAGTCATGTACAGTTCAGTTGTAAGTTGCTATAATGATAACCAGATAATCACAAAGGACTCACTTATATGGGAAACAACGCGACAACAAAATGTACCGACCTCGTGGTGTGATACATTGAGAAGATCACCGAAAAAAGGGGCAACAAATAATAGAGATAGATACTCTTCATAAAATTGGAAAGCTCGCCTAGAATTGAGACTTATGGTAAAGGCTGGAGACAAATAATAATAAATGAATATTATTATAGAGGGAAACTTCCAAGGCGATAATCAGTGAATCAATTCAGAGGAAGAGGTATGTTTGCAGCACTCGGAAAAATGACAAATAATCAACAACAGAAAAAAATATGGACCAAGGCAGGATCGAACCCGTACTCAGTGACACAGCGCCTTGCCACGAAAAGCCAAACGCTTAGGAACTCTGCCACTCAGCTAACTAAACTTATGGTAAGATGGACAGTGTCCCCTAAGTGACGTCAGTGACGGATATTAGGTTTCAGCAATCATCATCATCATCGAGTGCTATCTCCGCAACGAAGGTTGGCTACCATAGAGCGCCATTCAGCTCTATTTCTTGCTTTAATGATGCAGGTTGTCATAGGCTGACTTGTCCATCTTTTGATGTTACTCGTCAATGTTAATCTTCGTCTGCCTCTTTTATCTTGCATTTTTCCTTCCAATATTACTTTTATTAGGCTGTTGTGTCTCTTAACATGACCCAAAAATCTCATTTGTCTTGTTTGAATTGTATTAATTAGTTCTCTTTTCATTTTTAGTTGTTTTAAGACTTAATCGCTTATTTTATTTTCTTTCCATCCAATTCTACCTATTCTTCTATATATCCACATTTCAAAGGCTTCAATTTTCTGTTCTGTTTTCTTGTCTAGCTTCATCAATGCTTTCTCTTTTTCCCCTAAAAAAGCTGTTTAAGAATCGTTACTTTCCCAGCATATAAAAGGGGATAATTGTAAGATAAGAGACATTTGAAACTCCGCTCTACTAACATTATAGTACTATCGCTGTCAATGACCACATGAACTTGTAAAATGGCGGCAATTCTAGTTTTCAATTACTAATGAAATTTGTATAACTTAAAGTCATAAAGGACAATCAACAGTCAACAGGCACAAAATAATGTGCCCCTTCCACTCACGCAGAAAATCACAAATTTTCGGACATTATAACCAGTTTGGCTAAACGTAAAAGAACAGATACGCGTTGCCTTGAAACACTTCTCGGTATATTTATAGTAAACTGCAGTCAGACTGTCCTCATGTGATCGTTATGGATTTCATATCGCAGACTGAATTCTCATTTTGAAGATGGTGGTACTGTAATGTTTTTTTTGCAACTTTTATAAAAAAAAAAAACATAATCCAAAACAAATTATAATTGCACGACAGTTCCTTAAAAACTGGTCAACCAATTATAAAATGAAAAACGTCTTATGGAACGAGATGAAAGAGAGTTCATCGGTGCTATATAGAGCCAATTCTGACATATGGAAGCGAATAATGGACAGTAGACAAACAAATGAAAAGACGATTAGAGGCCACAGAGATGAAATTTCTCAGAAGAATGTTGAAAGTTCCCTGGACAGCTAAAAAGACCAATGAAGAAATTCTCAAAGAGGCCAACACAAAAGAGAGCTCCTAAGAAACATCGGAAAAAACAACCAACATTTTTTTGGGCACATCATGAGAAGAAGAAAGTTGGAATACTTGGTTACAACTGGCAAAATAAAATGAAAGAGAGAAATCGTGAACGACAACGAGAGAAAATGCTAGATAGCTTGGTGTCATGGCATGGAAAACAGTCAACAACAGAGTTATTAGGATGCCCTGTGGATAGAAAGAAGATTGTGGAAAAATATGATCGCCTACGCCAACCGGTATAGCACATGATGATGATGAAACAAATAGTATGCCAGAAAGTACTGACCCAAATGCTGACACTGGCCTAACACTTTAGTTGTCAGACTTAATATGTCAAGAGAAGAACCGTGGTGCTACAATCTAAGGAAGTTTTGTAAAAATAGAATCTGTGATGGCCAGTTATATTTTAATGGTTGGTTCTACGTGGTCACGTCTAAAGAAACAGTTGGAAAGAACAATAATGGACGGCATGGTTCCTGGACGGAGCATCAGGGGCAGACCAAGAACAATGTGGTTTCTAGACATCAAGACCTTGAACATAACAACAGAAAGAGTGGTAGATCTGGCCAGAAACAGAGATTCTTCCAGACGGGTTGTGGTGATTGCGACTTTCTGTGCGAGATCTGGCCAGAAACAGAGCGTCTTCCAGACGGGTTGTGGTAATTGCAACCTTTTGTATGAAATCTGGCTAGCAACAAAGATTCTTTTCGACGGGTTGTGGTGAATGCAACGTTCTTTGGGAGATCTGGCTAGAGACAGATATTCTTTCAGACGGGCTGTGGTGATTGCAACGATCTGTAGGAGATCTGGCTAGAGACAGATATTCTTTCTGACGGGCTGTGGTGAATGTAACGTTCTTTGGGAGATCTGGCTAGAGACAGATATTCTTTCAGACGGGCTGTGGTGAATGTAACGTTCTTTGGGAGATCTGGCTAAAGACAGATATTCTTTCAGACGGGCTGTGGTGAATACAACGTTGTGTAAAGGGCATGCGACCTGACGGTGATGATGATATTTTCAACCATTAATTTCTAAAACCACATTACTGTGGTACCCCCATCGATATTACTGTCTAGGCTTGTTGTTAGATTTCCAGAGGTCACTTCCCATAGGTTAAGACCTACCATTAAAAGTTTCTAAATCAAGTCTAATCTGTACGAATGTCACAATCTGATGACAGCATTACATGACATACAATTACGAACACATTTTATTCATGTAGCACAACGCCTGGATGGGAATGTCCCGGTCCCACAGTGAATATCTCAAGGTGTTTACATTATGAAAGGTCTACATGCATGTAGAGCTTATTATTCTTCAAGGATGCTTAGTCCGTACTCTTCTAACTTTCTATTTCTATAACTTAATCGTTTGTAGACCCCTGTCTTACGAATATTTTATTAATAAACAGTGCTTGGTATCTGCATTTTTGTGTGCATGGCTGTTCAAGGGTTAAACATTGTTCTAATGTACCTCACTCAACAAGTTCTTGTCCATCAATTCACCTCTTAATGTATCTGATTCAACACATTGATGTCTTTAAATTGTTCTCCTTGTGCCTTAATTTAAGGGGAAAAAAATGGTATATTAGAAGCTTTACGTGATAAGTGGACGACACAGACTAAACGACGTTTCGGCCCAATAGGCCTTCAGCAGGAGCAAACAAGAAAAACACACACACAAAACTAATAACGAAACATTCAAAACAAAAATATTAGAAATATGTTAAAGAAATTAAAAATGTCTATCCTGTGTGAATGAAAAGGAAATGGTAACAAAAGTTACCATTTTTTGTATTTTTTTTATTTTTCCTCATATTCAGCTTTACTGCAGCTTCGCATTTTTATGCATTCATTTGCATTTCTTTGCCTTAACCCCTTGCCTTAATTTAACGCGATGACATATTTTAATTGTTTCCTAATGGCTCTAATTTAACACTGTGATATATTTTAGTTGTTTTCCTAATAGCTCTAATTTAACACTGTGTCATATTTGAATTGTTGTCCTAATAGCTCTAATTTAACACTGTGTCATATTTGAATTGTTTCCTAATAGCTCTAATTTACCACTGTGACATATTTTAATTGTTTCCTAATGGCTCTAATTTACCACTGTGACATATTTTAATTGTTTCCTAATGGCTCTATTTTAACACTGTGACATATTTTAATTGTTTCCTAATGGCTCTATTTTAACACTGTGACATATTTTAATTGTTTCCTAATGGCTCTATTTTAACACTGTGACATATTTTAATTGTTTCCTAATGGCTCTATTTTAACACTGTGACATATTTTAATTGTTTCCTAATGGCTCTATTTTAACACTGTGACATATTTTAATTGTTTCCTAATGGCTCTATTTTAACACTGTGACATATTTTAATTGTTTCCTAATGGCTCTATTTTAACACTGTGACATATTTTAATTGTTTCCTAATGGCTCTATTTTAACACTGTGACATATTTTAATTGTTTCCTAATGGCTCTATTTTAACACTGTGACATATTTTAATTGTTGTCCTAATGGCTCTTTAACTTGTGACATATCTGAATTGTTTACTTAATGGCTATAATTTAACACGATGACATATTTAAATTGGTTTCCGAATGGCTCTAATTTAACACAGTGACATAATTGAATTGTTTTTCTAATGCTTCTTATTCAACACTGTGACATATTTTATTTGTTTTACTAATGGCTCTAATTTAACACGGTGATATATTTGAATTGTTTTCCTAATTGCTCTAATTTAACACTGTGACATATTTTATTTGTTTTACTAATGGCTCTATTTTAACACTGTGACATATTTTAATTGTTTCCTAATGGCTCTATTTTAACACTGTGACATATTTTAATTGTTTCCTAATGGCTCTATTTTAACACTGTGACATATTTTAATTGTTTCCTAATGGCTCTATTTTAACACTGTGACATATTTTAATTGTTTCCTAATGGCTCTATTTTAACACTGTGACATATTTTAATTGTTTCCTAATGGCTCTATTTTAACACTGTGACATATTTTAATTGTTTCCTAATGGCTCTATTTTAACACTGTGACATATTTTAATTGTTTCCTAATGGCTCTATTTTAACACTGTGACATATTTTAATTGTTTCCTAATGGCTCTATTTTAACACTGTGACATATTTTAATTGTTGTCCTAATGGCTCTTTAACTTGTGACATATCTGAATTGTTTACTTAATGGCTATAATTTAACACGATGACATATTTAAATTGGTTTCCGAATGGCTCTAATTTAACACAGTGACATAATTGAATTGTTTTTCTAATGCTTCTTATTCAACACTGTGACATATTTTATTTGTTTTACTAATGGCTCTAATTTAACACGGTGATATATTTGAATTGTTTTCCTAATTGCTCTAATTTAACACTGTGACATATTTTATTTGTTTTACTAATGGCTCTAATTTAACACTGTGATATATTTTACTTGTTTTACTAATGGCTCTAATTTAACACGGTGACATATTTGAATTGTTTTCCTAATTGCTCTAATTTAACACTGTGACATATTTGAACTGTTTTCCTAATTGCTCTATTTTAACACTGCGTCATATTTGAATTGTTTTCCTAATGGCTCTAATTTAACTTGTGACATATTTGAATTGTTTTCCTAATGGCTCTAATTTAACACAGTGACATTTTTGGATTGTGCTTCTAGTAGCTTCCGTCAGTCATAGTTGACTATAAATTTTTTCAGCGCCCTTAGAAATGTTTTTTTTTTCGCTGTGTATTCTATTTTTCTATGAATTTGTCTGCTTCTTGTCTCTCTCTCTCTCTCTCTCTCTCTCTCTCTCTTCTCTCTCTCTCTCTCTCTCTCTCTCTCTGCGATCAAGACTCAATCAGAGTAGAATTCCAGACTCTCGCATGAAGACAGCTCTCTGTTTAAGTGAATTGATCGACCCCACAGACAGAACATCATAATTAGAGTCTGTTAGATCCACTCTGATTGAGTACCTGTTAAAGCGTTGAACTGTGTTCTGCGCCAGTGGCCCAGTGCATCCGATTTCAGCCAGCATTTTATTCAGGTTTGCTTTCCTTAGCCTTTGATTCTCCCCAATCTTCCTGCAAGGCAGCAGATTGTCTTGTCTATAGGGGGATTCTGCCCTTAAATGGTCGGCCCTCCCAGGTTTGCGATCACCATCTGCCTGAGTCACTAGAGGAGACTAACACAGACATGCACACACAAAGATATGAGATGTAACTAACATTGACATGCACACAACGATATGAGGCCTGACTAACACTGACACACACCAAGATATGAGATATGACTAACATACACACACACACACAATAAGATATGAGATGTGACTAACACAGACACACACCAAGATATGAGGCATGACTAACACAGAGACACACACAAACACACAATAAGATATGTGTTGTGACTAACACTGACGCACTCTAAAATATGAGATATTACTAACACAGATACACACACTAAGATATGAATTATGACTAAACACAGTCATGCACACACAAAGATATGAGACATGACTAACATAAACATGCACTCACAAAGATAGGAGATGATGTGACTAACATAGACATGCACACACAAATATATGAGATATGACTAAACACAAACACACAAATATATGAGACATGACTAACATAGACATGCACACAAGGATATGAGATGTGACTAACATAGACATGCACACAACGATATGAGATATGACTAACACAGACATGCACGCACAAAGATATGACACATGACTAACACAGATACACACTAAGATATGAGATATGACGAAACACAGACACATACAAAGATATGAGACATGAATAACACAGACCCACACCAAGATATGGGATATGACTAACATGACACACACCAAGAGCCATGGCTAGCACACACACACACACAAGCTAAGATATGAGCCATGGCTAGCATAGTAACACACTAAGATATGAGCCATGGCTAGCACAGAAACACACCAAGATATGAACCATGACTAACACTGAAACACATTAAGATATGAGCCATGGCTAGCACACACACACACACACACAAGCTAAGATATGAACCATAGCCAGCACAGACAACACAAAGATATGAACCTTGGCTAGCACAGACACCCATAAAGATATGAGCCATGGCTAGCACGGATGTACACTAAGATATGAACCATGGTCAGCACAGAAACACACTAAGATATGAATCATGGCCAGCCCACACACACACCAAGATATTAGCCATGGCCAGCACATACACCCACCATGATAGGAACCATGGCTATCACATACACACACAAAAATAGGAGACATGGTTAGCACAGACAACCACCAAGATATCTATGCTTTGGCGTTCTGACTTAATATGTAAGTTTTCTGCAAACTTTTTGTTAGACCGAAGTCTCTGCGAGCATACGATAAATGATGTACCATGCTCTGGAATTCTTCCTGACTTTGCGTGTCAAGTGCACCTTCGTCTGCAAATAATAGTTCTCTAATAGTGATGTGTCAGATTGTGGACCTTGCCTTTAGTCTTGTGAGATTGAACAACCCACAATCAGATATAATAGGAAAATAGACTCATTCGTTCGCATTTGAAAATGCAGGTTTTAATAGAACAGCGAAGAAGATTCCAGAAAGGTCGGAGCAAGAACGCATCTGTGCTCAGACAAAGAGGAAGGCAGCCAAAATATACTTGGAGAAGTCAGGTTTGTGACAAAGATAAAGAAGATGGGAAAGAGAATGGCATCAAACTGTGCGGTTTGGATGGGTTTTGTCGATGACCAATGCTGGAAGCAGCAAGGTAGAAGAATAAGAAAACAAAATGTTACAAACGTATTGGTTTTCCTATCGTACAAGTTGTGGTACTATTGTTTGTACTTATGTATTTGACTGCTGATGAAAACGTTACTACAAGACAAAACGTTTGTTATTTACTCACATCTTACGTCCGCTTTTTAAGGCAAGCACTGCCTCATGACTAGCAAGCAAACAATAATATCAGTTCCATAAA
Source organism: Megaustenia siamemsis (assembly GCA_032433765.1). Taxonomy (NCBI): domain Eukaryota; kingdom Metazoa; phylum Mollusca; class Gastropoda; order Stylommatophora; family Ariophantidae; genus Megaustenia; species Megaustenia siamemsis. Next base: position 11,720,241 of record JAVIAB010000059.1, on the reverse strand, counting down.
TCTCAATATTTGTAATACTTGCTACCGGACATTGAAATCAAACATCTACTGAGCTTTACTGCAGTAAGGTGTCAGACATGATAGGTCACGTGTGAAAATGATGTCTGAAGTGGTTTGTGTCATTAACTTGTTTAGAAGCAACAATTATTTTATGTTTTAAACAAGTGTCAGATATTTATTAAGAAAGTTGCCATTATTTGTTGAAGAATCAAAACTCGTATTCGTTGACACAAGTACACTCGCTCCAACCTCCGATATTTCTCTTGACCCTAAATATATTCAATAGGTCAAGGACGTTCTACAAGAAATGTTGAAGGGCCCTGAAATGTTTGCGCTCCTATGTCTAAGTTTTTTAAAGACGATGATTTTGCAATGTGGATTGCTCAAGCGTACGAAGATAAGATCCTGTGTGAACTAGGCGTATGAAATGTTAACAAATAATAATAATAAACGTACCGCAAACAAAAAACAGCGGCGGATATTCATAAGAGGAAACTGAGGTCACGGCCCCTTAATATTTTATCAGTATACATAACACAATAGTCTTCCAGGTTCATGGGTTAAATGTAAATGCCTGTGGACAACCAGTCACCGTCTCCAGTCAGCCGTGATATAGCTCAAGTACTTCGAGCCGTTACTAATTGATAATTTTCATCATCGTGTGTCATACCGGTTGGCGTGGGCAATCATGTAATTCCACAATCTTCTATCTACAGTGCATCGTATCTGTTCTGTTGTTGACTGTTTTCCATGTCATGACACCAAGCTATTCAGTATTTTCTCTCTTTGTCCTCCGCGATCTCTCTTTCATTTTATTTTGCCAGTTGTAACCAAGTATTCCAACTTTCCTCTTCTCATGATGTGCCCGAAAAATGTTGATTGTTTCTTTCTGATGTTTTTAGGGGCTCCCTTTTTGTATTGACCTCTTTAAGAATTTCCTCATTGGTCCTTTTAGCTGTCCAGTGAACTTTCAACATTCTTCTGAGAAATCCCATCAATGTGGCCTCTAATCGTCTTTTCATTTGTTTGTCTACTGTCCATGATTCGCTTCCATAGGTCAGAATTGGTTCTATATAGCATCGATGAACTCTCTTTCTCATTTCTATTGACATAGATTTGTTGCATAATATATTTTACATTTTGAGAAATGCTATTTTGCCTGAGCTATTCTGTTTTTATTTCTGTGTTGCATCTTCCATCTGATGTTATCACTGTGCCCAAGTATTTCAAACTTTGCACTTGTTTCAGATTTGTCTTGTTTATTTTTATGCTGCATGCTGGTGATGATTGTTTCTTCGATATAACAATTACTTCTGTTTTCTTACTATTCAAACTGAGACCTTTCTTGTTGCTTTCGTTTACTATAATATCTATCATTTCTTGTAGCTCATTCTCTGTCTCTGCTATTAAGACTGTGCCATCCGCATCTCGTAAATTATTTATGGTGTGACCGTTGACTTCAATTCCTTTTTTGTCTACTATTGATCTCATAATATATTCGCTGTAAAGTGAAAACAAGTCCGGTGACAGAACACAACCTTGTCTGACTCCTTGTTTTATATATTGGAATTGTCCTGTTTGGTTGTTAATTTGTATAGCTGCTGTTTGTTGCCAGTACATGTTTTTTATGATTCGCAGATCCTTGCCATCAATGTTTAATTTCTCCAGCATATTGATTATTTCCACGTACTTTACTTTGTCAAATTCTTTCGTATAGTCCAGATTAGCCTAGGTATAAATCCGGATCGGGAGCTACGGTAGCTTAGTGAATTGGACTACAAAGGACAAGAGGTAGGGTTCGATCCCAACCGACGGCTTCCGGGTTCACCCAGCCTTTAATGTGTACTGGATTTTTTTTCTGGGAAAGTGAAGCGACACGGCGTAATACCGACCTCATTACCCCAAAAATCAAGTGCCGAAGGTCTGTAAAATTTATGGTCACTAACACCATATTCCCTATACGCCACTTGGCGTGACGGGGGTACTTTACATTTTTTACATAATAAATTTGAGGCTATATATTACTTTTATTATACTGGAAACTACATTGAAGAACGTGACCTATGTATTGCGATGGAGGCTATGAGATATATATTTTTTTGTTTGGCTTACAATGAAAATTGTAACCTGGCAGCCCTGCTGTAGACGTCCTCTAATAGGCAACAGGTGTCAGTTCTGGATTAGAGCTTTCTTTGTTCATCTTTACAACAGCTACTACCGTTTGTTTGAATCTAGACGCATATACACTGGTGCTTTCTCTTAATTTTTCTGGGCAGGTCTTCAATAGATATTCAGCCACTTGTGGTAATTAAGCTGACATTTGGAACTGTAATTTACTTTCCTGTAGACTGGTAGGCCAGCAACACAGGGTGCAGAGTCACAGAGTGTGTAACTCCAAGATTGTCGTCAGCCTGTTTTCTGTTTAAAAAGTAAGAAAGTTGTATGTACCAGGTAATAATGGCCACGTCAAGTCAGAATTTTGTTATAGGCATGATTATTTAACGCGACGCGGCTGTTTTCTTTTCCTTTTTAGAAATGAAAGTGACTTTGAAATAATTGTTTAGGTTACTGTATCTCTCCTGCCACGCCCACGCCCACGGTGTTGAGTTTGCTACTTGACTCGGGGCGGAGAGTCACAATGAATGAATGATTTTTTGTACACGTCCTTGTAAATGTAAGGACATTATTCTTGATTTCCTGATCTCTGTTAGAAAGTCGCAGTTTTATGCATTCATTTGTATTTTTTTGCCTTAAACCCCCCTTAGAAAGTTGACGTTAGTTTGCCCGACGGTTAACATTAAATTATTTTGGTTTCTTTAAATCACAGATGTAGAGGGCATGACGACCCTCGCCGGTTCATGAAGTCATAAACTTGATAAACATAGACCGATGAAATAACAGAAAAAGAATGATGAATCATAAACTTAGACAGCATTGACCTACTCAGATAAGAAAAGATGTGGGTAATTTATGAGTTTAGCGATATAAATTACAATGATCTCCCCTAAATTAAGAGAAACAACGCCAAGATAAAGTCCTATGTTTTCTAACCCTCAACCCCCACAAAAAAAAAACAAGTAAATTACGTTAGTGATAAACATAGAGATAATTGTTAGTATTTGATAACCTCTGTAGTTTTGTTGTTATGCCAACTAAGGGGAAATTACTTTAATTTATGTCGCTAAACTCGTAAATTACCAAGAATTGTTAAAAATGAATGATTGCTTAAATTTATAATACAGCCCACAATTGTAAGAAATGTTTGCAAATAAAAGCATTTTTTTTCTAACATTGAAGATTGAAATGTGTGTTGGCCATTGCATCCCCTGTTTCAGTTTTTATTTGAGTTTAATACATTTTGTATATAGATTTTCATCAGTAGAGGTTGAATTATATTGTCACATTGTGTGATGTGGCTTTACAGCAGCAGAATTTATTTGCTTAACTTTGTCTTTATCCTCAACAGCAACAACACAGAAATGTTTACCAAAGATGAAGCTATTCAATTTACTTCAGAGAAGTTGGGAGTCCAAGATTTTGAGCAGAGATTTGAAAAAGACCGAATGAATTTGCTGAATGAGATTATTGTAAACATTCAAGCGTATACATTGTTTCAGAATATGAGAGTCTTGCAAAAAGTCCCTGAACAAAGGTGTGTTTTAGATATTTGAATTGCTTGGTGCACAGTAAGCCATATGATTGCATATAGCAATAGGTTTTGTAAAACTGAAACTATGATATACATTATTTTAGAGAAACTATGATGTATGTGATAGTATAAGAAAAACAATGATATATATGATAGTAATAGAAAAACTACAAAACATGTGATAGTGAAAGAAAAACTATGAATTTTGGATAGTAATTGAAAAATATATTTCAGTTGTAATCTAATTTAATAGCCCCATCACACCAAGTGCTTTATAGGGAATATGGTGTTCTCTTATTTTCTCTTTTCACTATACCTAAAAGGTGTCGTGGTTTATATCATTTATCGTTCTTGAACTGTCTGAATTAGTGATTTTCCTTTGTTGTTACATGTATCTGTCACAGCATCTATACATCTTTTTCTGGGTCTTCCTCTTGGTATTTTTCCATGCATTCTCGAGAAGAACGCCCTTGATGGTGATTGGTGAGGATTCATTCTGACCAGGTGGCCAAACCATTTAAGTTGTTGTTCTATATATTCTTGGCAGGGTTTTGTTCCTACCATTTTTCTTATGGTTTCATTTGGTATTCTATCTCTTCTTGTGTTGTTTGTTACTTTTCTCAAGCCTCGCATCTCACATGTATTGATCTTTCTTAATTGTGATTTAGAAAGGGTCCATGTTTGACTTTCATAGCACAAAGTTGGTATGAAAATGCTATTTATCATTTGTTGTTTAGCTGGCATAGAAATGTTTGGATGTCTTAGCAATGGTGAAAACTGGTATGTGACATCATTTGCTTTTTGTATTCTCATGTCAATTTCCCTGTTTAGTTTCCCATCTTCTGTGAACATTGTGCCCAAATACTTGAATTCCTCTAAGAATTATTCCTCTAATATGGTGTTAAATACCATAATTTTTATAGACCTTTGGCACATGATTTTTAGGGTAATGTGGTCTGTATCACGCCTATGCCGCTTTACTTTGCCAGAAAAATTCTGGTACCATTTAAGGCTGGGTGAACCCGGAAGCCTTCAATCAGAACCTAACCTGACCTCTTCTCCATTGTGCTCCAGTTCACTAACCACTGAGCCATCGCGGCTCCCAGGATATAGGTGGCTCACTATATTTAAGTCCTCTAAATGAAACAAAAATTCTTGTGCAGAAATGAATGAACTGTAAATATCATGTTCTTAAGGCAATGAACAGTAGATGTTTGAACAGATTAACCTCCCTGCTCTAAGCAGGAAGATGTAGTCACATCACTGGAATGCAGTAAAATTAGAAAAATAAAATAAAACCATGTACAAAGTTATATGTTCAATCTCTTCTTCTTCTACCTTTCAGCTCCCAGTGGAGCATAGATCTTCAATAAACACTTTCCAAGTTGTTCTGTTTTTTGCCATTCTTTTCAGATCAATCCATGTCTTCCCCATCATCTTCATCTCTGCTTTTATCTGTCTTCTCCAAGAATTCCTTGGTCTTCCTCATTGTCTTTTCCCATGGGGATTCCAAAAAAAGGGCCTGTTGTGTAATACTCTCAGTTGGTTTCCGCAGTGTGTGTCCTATCCATTGCCATCATCTTCGCTGTATTTCTTTATCCACTGGTATTTGACTGGTACATTTAAATAATTCTAGAATAGTGATTTTGTCCTGCCTTTTCCATCATTTTATTCTGTGTAATCATCCATTAATGAATGTCTGTATCTTCATGATTGTCAATTTTGTTATTCTCCATGTTTCACAACCACATAATAGAACCGACTTAACATTGGAGTTGAAAATTTTTATTTTTGTATTTAACCTAATTTATTTGGATTTCCAATTGTTTCCCAGTGCAACGAAAGCTCCTCTTGCTTTTGATATCCTTATTTTAGTATCATTTTCTGTTCCTCCCTCTTTATCTATATTCTTCTTCTTCTTCTACCTTTTAGCTCCCAGTGGAGCATAGGTCTTCAACAAACACTTTCCAAGTCGTTCTGTATTTTGCCATTCTTTTAAGATCATTCTATGTCTTCCCCATCATCTTCGTCTCTGCTTCTATCTGTCTTCTCCAAGAATTCCTTGGTCTTCCTCTTTGTCTTTTCCCCTGGGGATTCCAAAAAAAGGGCCTGTTGTGTAATACTCTCAGTTGGCTTCCGTAGTGTGTGTCCTATCCAGCGCCATCGTCTTCGCTGTATCTCTTTATCCACTGGTGTTTAACTGGTACATTTCCATAATTCTATGTTAGTGATTTTGTCCTGCCATTTCCATCCTTTTATCCTGCGTAAACATCCATTAATAAAAATCTGTATCTTCGTGATTGTCAATTTTGTTGTTCTCCATGTTTCACAGCCATATAATAGGACCGTCTTAACATTTGAGTTGAAAATTTTTATTTTTGTATTTAACCTAATTTCTTTGGACTTCCATATGTTTCCCAGTGCAATGAAAGCTCCTCTTGCTTTTGATATCCTTATTTTGGTATCATTTTCTGTTCCTCCCTCTTTATCTATATTACTGCCCAGATATATGTAAGATAGTACGTCTAGTAGAGGTATTTCTCCTAATTTTATTTGGTTATTGCCAACTGCATTAATTCTCATAATGTTGGTCTTATTTCTAATAATTTTCAGTCATAGTTGTGATTTCTCATCAAGTATGCTCATTATTGCTGAAAAAATCAGACACCCAAATAGAAATGAAGTCAGCATTTCTGTGCTAATTCAAGATTTTTCATCAAAAACATGATTTAATGTGCATCAAGTACACAAGCATATGGATTTCTGCACAGCTGTTGTAAAAATCCACAAAAATAACATAACATAAACACCAAACAAATGCAACTATATGAGATATAATCCAGACTCAGGTTGCCTGTTTTTTTGTGATTTTGTGTATAGATTTGTCTGAGTTTAGGCAAACAAACTGAAGTTAACTTCACTAACAAGTGAAGTAATTTAAACCTCACTAACAAGTGAAGTAATTTAAACCTTACTAACAAGTGAAGTAATTTAGACCTCACTAACAGCTGAAGTAATTTTAAGTTCACTAACAACTGAAGTCAATTTAATCTCACTAACAACAAATGTAATTTTAACCTCACTTACAACTGAAGTCAATTTAACTTCACAAACAACTGAAGTCAATTTAACTTCACAAACAACTGAAGTCAATTTAACTTCACAAACAACTGAAGTCAATTTAACTTCACAAACAACTGAAGTCAATTTAACCTCATTAAGAAGTGATGTTACTTTAAACTGACTAGCAGTTGAAGTCAGTTTAACCTCACTAGGAAATTAAGTCAGTTTAACCTCACTAACAATTTGAAGTAAGTTTAACCTCACTGGGAAATGAAGTCAGTTTAACCTCACTAACAATTTGAAGTAAGTTTAACCTCACTGGGAAATGAAGTCAGTTTAACCTCACTAGCAATTTGAAGTAAGTTTAACCTTACTAGGAAATGAAGTCAGTTTAACCTCACTAGCAATTTGAAGTAAGTTTAACCTCACTAGGAAATGAAGTCAGTTTAACCTCACTAGCAATTTGAAGTAAGTTTAACCTCACTAACAATTGAAATCAATTTAACCTCACTAGCACCTGAAGTCAGTTTGACCTTACTAACAACAGAAGTCAGTTTAAACTTAATAGCACCTGAAGTCAATTTAACCTCACTAGCAACAGAAATCAGTTTAACCTCACTAGCACCTGAAGTCAGTTTAACCTCACTAGCACCTGAAGTCAATTTAACCTCACTAGCACCTGAAGTCAATTTAACCTCACTAGCAACAGAAATCAGTTTAACCTCACTAGCACCTGAAGTCAGTTTAACCTCACTAGTAACAGAAATCAGTTTAACCTCACTAATAACAGAAATCAGTTTAACCTCACTAGCACCTGAAGTCAGTTTAACCTCACTAGTAATAGAAATCAGTTTAACCTTACTAGTAACAGAAATCAGTTTAACCTCACTAGTAACAGAAATCAGTTTAACCTCACTAGCACCTGAAGTCAGTTTAACCTCACTACCAACTGTCTTTCTAGTCATGATTAAAACCTTAAATGCCAAGTACACTGTAAAGTATAGTATAACACTCGTTTTCTTGAAGTCAGGAACACACAAAGCAGAAGGAAAAACATAGAATAAATCAACTTGAAGGTATTCTCAAATACCACTACAATGGTCTGTTGAACTGTAAACTACTTTCGTATTACTTATAAGTTAACTCTAACATTTACAACCCTTCCAGTGATATCAGATGTTACACAGGGCTAACAACAAACAATGTACCTTGAGTTTTTTAATTTCGTAACTTAAGTTGTTTACTTAATGTGTTTTAATACACTCATGACATGAAATCACGAAAAGCTTTGTAGACTTGTGATTGCAATGTTAAAACAACAAAAATAGTGACAATACCCTTTTATGTATTCACTAGAATATAAGCACAAACTCAATGAAGACTCAAAATTCCCTTCTTTGGTGGCTTCTTGCAGCAGTGTGTTATTTTTTTCCGGTTTACATTTTGTTTATGGAGACAACAGTGATGTGTTTGCACTCATCAGCCATGAATTTAACATTGATTTAATACCAATATATGAATCTTTGTGCGGTATGCAACAATTGTTGATTGAAGTGGAATGGTACCTGGCCCTAGAGATTGGATGTGTGATCTGTGTTCGACTACATATTTGCCACCATCTAGATGCAGTCGGATCATGTATATCAGCCAAGTGAAGGCCTGAATTCACTTGATGGGATAGTGTTTCTTGGGCTTGGTAATTGAACACAAAGCCCATGTGGATTCAGTACCAATGCATACAGATCTTGTTGCCAACGAAAATTGTTGTGATGACTTGAATGCATTCATCATGAGCTGCACACTTTTTTCTAAAATACAAAATGTGCAATAGAACAGCAAGGATGACCTGGCATTCATCATGAGTTGCACACTTTTTTCTAAAATACAAAATGTGCAATAGAACAGCAAGGATGACCTGGATGCATTCATCATGAGCTGCACACTTTTTTCTAAAATACAAAATGTGCAATAGAACAGCAAGAATGATCTGGATGAGCACTTTAGGTCGCCAGAATGAAGGTGTAGCAGATAATGAGCCAATCTGTTCTAAAATCTAAATATCAAATGTTCTAAGGAAACTTAATAGAGTTGGCCTAATATAAAATGAAATTTTTGGGGCATGTTAAAAGACACAACAGCTTACTTAAATTAATATTGGAAGGGAAAATACAAGGTAAACGAGGCAGACCAAGACTAACATGGACAAGTAACATCAAAGGATAGACAAGTCAATCTATGACAGCCTGCACCATCAAAGCAAGAGACAGAGTAGAATGGCAATCTATGGTAGCCACCTTCGTTGCAGAGAGGGCACTCAATGATGATGATGAATATTCAATCAACTCAGACTTTTAATACCACTCTTTGATTTAAGAATTAATTTATTTATATAGATAAGTATATAGTAGCTGCGGATAATTATTGTTTGTTTGTTTTGTTCATTCTCTATTCTTTCAGGCGCAGACCCACCCTGGATGAAATTAAAGCTGATTTTGTTACTGGCATTGGAGGACTTTGCTATAATTTAAATATGGCATCATGTTTTTTGTTTAAAGCTTTAGGCTTTAAAGCCTCCATTGCAGTTGCCACCTGCACCGTAGTAGCCAATTCTTACAACAACCATGTTGTTATCTATGTTGAAGATGTAGAGAAATCTGGTGATAAGTTTATTGTTGAAGTTGGACTAGGATTTCCAACATTTCGAGCTGTCAGTTTGGACTTTGAGAGTGAGTCTCCTGAATTTAAGGAATCGTTTTTGGAATATAAATATATAAAATATGATGGTTTGATCATGCGCATGCACAAGGAGACTGAGCCTTCTAAAAGACAGGACCATGATTTTTTCGAGAAAACGAATTTCGTCCTAGATGGATGGAAAAGATTCTACTATGCAAGTCCAGAAAGTTGCAGCAATCTAGAGGATTTGCATCCACACTTTGATAAGGTGATTTATAGTTTTTGTTGACAAGAGTGATCAGATTAGTTACATTTTAAAAAGAAAATTTAAACAAAATTAGACAATATCTTTGTACAGTTGTTTGTTGGTGTATTTTTTTGTCAAGTAATAGTCTTATTAATGGTAATAAATATTTCTATGATGTGTCTGAAGAGTAAAACAAATAAAACTAATGATTGTCAAGGGGATAGAGGTATGCATACAAAACGTGAAACAAAATCACAAACAATCAAGAACAGAAAAAAACATAGAACAATAGACAGCCTGAAGCAGGATCAAACCTGTACTCCTTGCCACAAGAAACAAATGCTAGAGCACAAGAGCACATGGCCAACTAAGCTACCTAACAAAGTAGCTATCATTAACAATGTCTTTCATGTTTGTGTACTCATGACTATAGCATTGGGTTATGAAAACAACATTGGAATAAATTGTATGTCTGTATTTTCCTATTAAGACAATTATCTCCCAGGTTGGGTAGGGCTGAATTCATGCATTGCAGATAAATAACTATCAATTGAAATGATTCGCTGATCTATCGCCTCGGAAGTTTCCCTCCATAATAATATTCATTTAATATTAATTGTCTCATGATGATTATCACAACATTGTTTGATGTATACTATCACATAAACAGTCTGAAACATATGACTGTTATACAAACTATTTTATTGTAACTTTTATTAAGTTAACCTTTGTCTGTGCCAGGTGTTTACAGATCCAAAGGCATCTCCCTTCCATTTATCTTTTAGAATCATAGGCTTTCCTGGCAAGAAGGCTGTCATGGTGATTAATGAAAAAACATTGATCGAAAATGATAAAGGTATGCAAATATTTGTTTTATTTTTTTTTTATAAATAACAATAAATTAGTTATTTTAGAAATGTGAGCTTTCATTTGTTTACAATAAAGTTTTGAACAGTTTCTTGTGTTGTGAGATTGGAAAAGTTATTTCATGGTTTAACCTTACAAACACAGTAGTGCATTTCTTCAGTTCTGTCATGTCTATTTTTCAAAATTGTGAATTATTCAGCAATAGAAAACATTATACAGACAAATGCAACAGGAGACAGTCTGATAATCTGACAACAGTCGCTTCCCTTTTCCTATTGAGCAATTGTTTCACACTTTTAGACAGTCTAAAACAGGATGTCCACCTTTGGTCTTGACTCTTCAATGGCTTCCTCTTGTATTTTTGTCCCTGGAGACTAATGATACTTATTGTTAATGATCTAATGTGCCACAGAAGTGAATGTGGTGATTATAATGGTCTTCTGATTTCCTGGTTCTCCTGAAAGAGATGGAGCTGGCCTATCCCCTCTGCCTTGTATATCAGCAAACACCACCAGTGTGAGGCCAAAGGTGATCTTTGTCTCATTAACCAGTCTATCATGATGCAGATGTTACCAAGAAGTTAAACTGTGATTTTATGGGTAATTTTGATGCAGATGTTACAACAGAGTTAAACTGTGAATTTATGGGTAGTTTTGATGCAGATGTTACCAGAAAGCTAAACTGTGAATTTATTGGTAGTTTTGATGCAGATGTTACCAGGAAGTTAAACAGTGAATTTATTGGTAGTTTTGATGCAGATGTTACCAGGAAGTTAAATTGTGAATTTATTGGTAGTTTTGATGCAGATGTTACCAGGAAGTTAAATTGTGAATTTATTGGTAGTTTTGATGCAGATGTTACCAGGAAGTTAAATTGTGAATTTATTGGTAGTTTTGATGCAGATGTTACCAGGAAGTTAAATTGTGAATTTATTGGTAGTTTTGATGCAGATGTTACCAGGAAGTTAAACAGTGAATTTATTGGTAGTTTTGATGCAGATGTTACCAGGAAGTTAAATTGTGAATTTATTGGTAGTTTTGATGCAGATGTTACCAGGAAGTTAAACAGTGAATTTATGGGTAGTTTTGATGCAGATGTTACCAGGAAGTTAAATTGTGAATTTATTGGTAGTTTTGATGCAGATGTTACCAGGAAGTTAAACAGTGAATTTATGGGTAGTTTTGATGCAGATGTTACCAGGAAGTTAAATTGTGAATTTATTGGTAGTTTTGATGCAGATGTTACCAGGAAGTTAAACAGTAAATATATTGGTATTCTAGATTAAGTCAATTAAGAGCTTTAACATTAACAGTGGATCTTCATAATGAAACTAGACAATGCTCCTGATAGCTTACTGACACAGGCACAGAAGAGAAAACTTGTGTTCATTAAGTTTAAGCTCATGTATGCAACACAGATATAGTTCCTGCTGAAGCTAGTTTAGGATACACTCTATCTGGTCTTTGTTATTTTCTTCCTCATTTTAAGAACTCATTAGAAAACTGACCTTTTTTTTTTGGCAACCTCTTATGATAGATCAGTATTATTTTCAGAGAGGTGGTAAACACAACATGACTTAATATCCATCCTGTGATATTTGATAAGCATATTATTTTCTTCTTATTTATCTCACCTCTATAATGTTAAGAGCACCTTAGTCCCATTGTTATGATAAAATGAAAACTAAAGCAAGCCTGCTCTGTGAACACTCATATAAAACAGTAGAACATCACCTGTCTGATTGAATGTCCAAAGCTCATTGACATCAGAGCAACTCTACTTCTTCAAATAATCTAATAAATGCAACACTTTGTACAGAACAACACAGGAACATTGAAATGGGTTAAGGCATAAAAATGTGAAGCTGCAGTAAAGCTGAATGTGAGGAAAAATTAAAAAATAGAAAAAAATGGTATGTAAGAAGCTTTACGTGATAAGTGGATGACACTTCTTGTCACGACTTGTGACTGTGTGTGTGTTTTTTTGTTTGTTCCTGCTGAAGGCCTATTGGGTCGGAACATTGAAATGCCTGGAGATATCATTTTATGGCATTTGCTGAAGGGTGAAAGCTCACAGGCTGCTGGATGGATCCATATCAACAGGAGCACCTCATCAGGACCAAATGCTCCAGTGACTGCATCATATAATGTATCTCATCCTTTTTTTAGCAGTTGATTAATTATTTGCTGGGAAGAAGGGAATGTTGGATTATAGTGACTACTGACTGTAGTGCTGGATTCTCTAGTGATGTCTTTTGTTTTAGGAATGCAGTTTCACCAAATAGGTTCTATTCAAAAGTGCTGCATACGGGCCACATTCTTCTTCTTAAGTTTATGTGATGGAGATAGTCATGTTTTATAATTATATCAACTAAAGTGTATTTGTACGGGCAATTGGTATATATCTTGAAAATAGAATACAGATGAGGTCTCATTTTATTATGGCCAGTTTTGAGCAATCTGTTCACTTCTGGACAGTAGGTAGTCTTCATCTTTCACATTGTATGTGGGATAGTCTTGCCGCACCTTGTATATTTACTGCCTGAATATAATCAATTTTTGCTTCTTCTTTGTTGACCAGTTAATCTTGCTCTGGTAATTTTCCTTTTGTCTTTGACAAGTTTATTTGCAATCATATTTCTTCATTTATTGCAATGTGAGGGTATCACTGCTTTTGGGGAATTATGACACAGTCACTCCAGGATTGCCGTCACTTCTTTAAGTTTTTAAATTATTTTTAGGATATCTTAGTGTAGTTATAACTGACAGCACTTTAGTCTGTAATGCATGTCTCTAATGCAAATAAATTGTCTGCTCTAAGGTGATTTCTGAGTTGTCTTGAGAGCTTCATTTTCAGTCTTGTGTGAATTGATCACATTCCACCATTTATGACATTTGCTGCCACATCTAGAACAAATAGATACCATGTTACCTCATTATTGATATAGAAACATTATTTTATTTATTTAATTATTTTCCATAAAAACTGGTACATAAAATATATGTCTTGTTTTTTTTCTGTAGGAGAACTGGTACCAACCCCCATTAATGGTGGAGATGCTGGCATTGTCCAAACAGTCCTTGGTCATTTCCCAGCCCTTTCTGAGGATCTAGTGAGACAAGCTCTGGCTTCCTGGAGGCAGACTATGTAACCATCTCTCTCTCACTCTGTCTTATTAGAGTTTCAGATCACATCTGCCAATGACTCTATTTAGGAGTATATTTATATTTATATAACTTTTATCTAATCAGATCTTCTTGAATCTATGACTTGTTGTAGGGTTCTACTCATTCATAGTATGTCTTCCACTGATTGTGCCAAAGTGTGCTTTCTTTCCATTTAATTTTGTTAGAAGAGTTAGCTGTTCATGTTATGATGCAGAATTCTTGATTCTGAAGAGAGTGTTTTTGTTGGAATTTATTTTAACTGCTGTTGTCTAGACAGTGATGCCATATTTCAAAATCAGTCCTGCCCAGCCAGTGTAAATCTTAAATAATGTTAAACAGAACAAAACCAAACGTTTATACCATATTTAAGAAAAAAGTCTTACTTTGTCAATGTAAAACTAAAATAATATGTATAACATTGTTAATAATACTCAAACCAGATCATGGTGCCATATAAGAAAACTAGTCTTACTCAATAAATGTAAAACTAAAATAATGTATAACAGTATAAAACCAGAGTGTGATACCATAATATAAGACTAGACCATGGTGCCATATTACAAGACTAGTCTTACTCAATCAATGTAAAACTAAAATAATGAAAAACAACATAAAACCAGATTATGCTACCATAATAGAAAACCAAAATTATTCTGCCAATGTAAAACTGTTTAAGGATGCTCTAAAAAACACTGCATGTGATATAGGCTACCTCTTTCATCTTTGCCATCCACAACTAACTGTGTCTTTATAATTTTTATATCATGCAATGATCAAGTGAAATGTCTCTATAGTAAATAGGACTCTCCATGGCTTGCAGTAGCTGCCCATTGAATTGAAGTTTGTCCTTTTACTGTTTTGTTTTTTTCGTTGGTGAGAAGTTATTTTTGTGTGACTTCTTTTCTTATGTGAAACCCGGTGTCCAGAGCTATTGGTGATTTTCATATTTGAACATTAATAGTGATGTTGTGTTTGTCTATTTTTTATATGATCAGGTCATAATCCTGACAGTTATGGATCATCTTGTATATATATATTATTATTCAGTATACACTTATTTATCACTATACGTTTGTAAAAAAAAACATGGTAAAGCCATGAAGAAAATACGAATTCCAAGAAATAAATTCTCACTCCCCATGGTGGGATTTGACCCTGTACATCCTTGCCCCGCCCATGCACTGCCGGGGCCCGAAAGGGGAGTAAAGAATCGTGGCACTATTCCCTACTATGCATGTTCGTAAGAGGTGACTAAGGAGGGTTGGGGGCATGGGACTGGCTATCCCATACTGTAAAAAAATAAGCTGAAAAATCTTCACAAACATGGACAAGTCAAAGAATCATGAAGATACATACAGACTTTCATTAATGGATGCTTGTGCAGAATAAAAGGATGGAAATGGCAGGACAAAATCATTAACATTGAATTATGGAAATGTTCCAGTCAAATACCAGTGGATAAAGAGATACAGTGAAGATGATGGCGCTGGATAGGACACACACTGCAGAAGCCAACTGAGAGGTTTACACAAAAGCCAATTTTTGGAATCCCTAGGGGAAAAGACAAAGAGGAAGACCAATGAATTCTTTGTTGGAGAAGACAGATAGAAGCAGAGATGAAGATGATGGGGAAGGCATGGAATGATCTGAAAAGAATGGCAAAAAACAGAACGACTTGGAAAGTGTTTGTTGAAGACCTATGCTCCACAGGGAATTAAAAAGGTAGAAGAAGAAGAGAAGATATAGGCTACCTCTTTCATCTTTGCCATCCACAACTAACTGTGTCTTTATAATTTTTATATCATGCAATGATCAAGTGAAATGTCTCTATAGTAAATAGGACTCTCCATGGCTTGCAGTACCTGCCCATTGAATTGAAGTTTGTCATTTTGCTGTTTTGTTTTTTTGGTTGGTGAGAAGTTATTTTTTGTGACTTCTTTTCTTATGTGAAGCCCGGTGTCCAGAGCTATTGGTGATTTTCATATTTGAACATTAATAGTGATGTTGTGTTTGTCTATTTTTTATATGATCAGGTATCCTGAGAGTTATGGATCATCTTGTAGATATATATTATTATTCAGTATACACTTATTTATCACTATACTTTTATTTTACTACAAATATTCAGAGTAATCAAATATATGATTCTGCCTTAGAAAATAAATATTACATAAAATAAAATATATGTGTTCATTTTTTTAAAATGTTATCATGTCATTTAAAACATTTTAATTCATTCATTTCATCTCGGGTCGAAGGTGACACATTGGGCTGAAGTCATATTTCTCCACAACTGACGATTTGCTGCTAGTTCTTGTAAGTTAAGGTTGCTTCTTAGTCCCGTGGTTGAATCATCCTTAGTAATTGTTTTAGGTAGTAATTCTCTTGGTCTGCCTTGTTTTCTTTTACCAGATGATTTCCACATGAATGCCTGATGGGCAAGTCTTTCTTCATTCATTCTCAGCACATGACTGATGTATTTCCAATCCTTCTTCTTGTAAAGCTCAACACGTATTCTTGTTTAGATTTAATTCTTAACGGGTTGTTAAAATATATTATTTTCTGCTTATGTATATAACATATTGACAGGTGTAATAAGATAAAGGATGTATCATAACATATAATCGTGTAGGGGAGTAAAGTATTAAGCTGCACTGAACTGGGCCATGTATAGCAAAAGTTGGTGAGGGTTGTGTTGCTCATACTTTCTTCAGATAACTGTCCTAGTTTCTGTGAGCCAGGTTCTCATTGTAGCCAGGGTTGAGTAGAGAGTGTTAAGCAGGGATTGATCATGATCACTCAATTATTAAGCCATTATGCTTCCCATTAATACTCTTATTGACAAATGTGGATGCAGAAGAACAAAATGAGTTCTACAACCTACTTCAGAAAGAAAAGAAACAAACTTGTTGTGAACATTGTAGCTGTTTAGTTTTCCTTGTTAAAAGAAGTAAATATTTTGTGTTGTTATTGTCTGTTTGGTTGCGTTCATCAGCTTATATAACATGTATCCATACGGCTACCCGTACGTATACATACACCTACATGTGAAAAAGTGTGCATACAGAAAACATACCCAGAAGTGTCCACACCTAGGTTCGTGTGCATACACAAAAGCACAAAGAATATACCAGAAGAATACATGGTCCCTGAAAGGAGGAAATGGTGAGATGTCTCAGTGTGGGGTTCACTAAGAACATGTAAAAAGTAAGGTACCGTGTAGTGCAGGTGGAAAGGGTAACGCCTTGCACAAGGTAAGCAGCCCAGGCACAAGTGCGCTACATTCATGCCACGTTGGGTCAGCGAACCCAATTGGACTATAAGGCGTTTCTCCAAGGCGAACTGGCTGCCGTCGCCGGGGTAGAAAAGGACAATACCAGTGATACGGTTGTCGTTTTTACTCTTGTCGTCTGAGAAATTGAAATAGGACACCACTGTTCTGTTGAACATCTCGAATGTGTTTACAAAATCTTTCCGCTAAAGTCTCCCAGACTCGCCAATATAAGCCATGTGATATTGTTGGTATATGGTGGCATAAATGATATTGCAGGACATACATGTGAAACCATCCTTGATCTCGAACCGTCCTTTAGGACAAAGTCAATGCGGAGTACATAAGCACAGGTAATTCACACAGTCAATGCGGAGTACATAAGCACAGGTAATTCACACAGTCAATGCGGAGTACATAAGCACAGGTAATTCACACAGTCAATGCGGAGTACATAAGCACAGGTAATTCACACAGTCAATGCGGAGTACATAAGCACAGGTAATACAGTCGTGTCCTCAGGGGACCGTACCCAAGCGTTTATGGTCGGAGCGAGGGAAAGGTTTCTGACAAGAAACCTCTCTCAAATTCTTGTCGCGCTTGAAGGCGACCTTAGGGGTATCACGGAAAAGTAGATAAGTGGTAGGATCAGAGTGGAGAATGCAACGGTAAAGGTTGAGTATTCTCACAGTAGCTAAATTGTGAGGGTGATAGGTGAAGGTGAGTGCTGTTCTCTCGGAGGGGGGAAGGGTGGTTGGGAGGAGTAAGTGCCTCGGGACGAGAGATAAAGAGGACCCGTTTGAAGGCAGATTCTATCAATCTATTGACCTTTCGAGCCGTAACCGGCCCATAGGGCGTATACCAAGATACACCTTCTCCTATATGAATTTTTGTTTCTAGCAGTTTTCTTTTAAAGATATTTTATCAAATCTCGCCATCTGTCTCTGTTCTGTGCAAGTAGTTCTACCTCATTGAGGGAGCCTATTCCTGCTGCTCTTGCCTCTCTCATCAATGTTCTTCTCAGTGTCTCCCTGGGTCTTCCTCTTTTTCTTTTACCTGTTGTTTCCCATATGAGGGCTTGCTTTGCTATTCGGTTATTATCTCTTCTCATCACATGTCCAACATATGACCATCGTCTTTTCTTTATTACTGAAGATATTAGTGGTTGATTGGCGATTTCTCTAATTTCCTCGTTTCCTGTTGAAGGCAGATTGGAGGATCGAATCCAGATATAGTCGGCAGCTGGAGGAAATCCTGGTCATATTAACAAATACGACGAAGACGCAATACTGAGAAAACGGTTTCGAATCACGACATGAAGGTGGATGTCATGAAGTATAGAGAAGGTAACAATGGGCGTCTGTGGGTTTATAGAAAACCCAGGTGTGAAGGTCAGAAGTGCCCAAGGAAACGATGAGGTCCAAAAAAGTAACAGAGAAAGTAGAGATACAAGATGTGATCCTGGTAACTTTATGATAACTGTCGATGTAGTCGATAAACTTGGAGATGTATTCCTCAGGTAGATCGATTAGTTCGAAGCAGTCACCAATATACCGGAGGTATTTGATGGGAAGGGAACCCTGATACGAATTGAGTGTTCAAGGTAACCCATAAATAAGCAAGCATAGCACTCCCGCATGTCCAGGGACGTAGACAAAAGTGAACCTACGTATTTTTTTTTTACTTTTACAGTGACTCGACCCATTGCATGCGCATAGAGCCCGCCTCCATTTGTCCTATCATGCTCATCGAATCACTTCATATACAGGCATGGGTGTAGTTTTGTGACTTTAACCAGATGAATGTCATGGTCACTGCCATAACATCCATCGCCATGCTATTCGTGGTCATAACATTAAAAAAATGCATAGAGCAAAGCAAAAAAACTTTTCATTTCCTTTGTTGACTTCATAAAGGCTTGAAGTTGTGAATAGAACAAGGTTTGATTGGACGCGAGAGAATATTGGCTGTCCACATTTGCTGCTGAAACAAATAATCTTATTTCGTAAAGAACTAAGCGGCTCAGTACAATTTGAAAGCAACATAAGGTTGTTTGGTAATGGAAGACCCCGGCATCACTGCAAACGAATTAAAATCCATAATTGCTCAACCGCCCGTGCCCGCGTAATCATCCGATTTAATATCTCATCTCTCAAACAGAGAATGGTAACTGTAGTCCCCATCGTAGCAGTCTCAGCACACGCCAAAAGACATAAGGCGAATATTTTCATGTCTAGGGTGAAGTTAAGTAAGCTATTGTCTTTGCGCCTATCCTCCTAGGAATAGCTGTTGCTGCTCTCTTACACCACGCGTTCAGTGACAGCAGTGTATCGTGACAACAGTGTACCGTGACAGCAGCGTACCGTGACATTTGTATAAGTATGAGATCATAATCCGTTTAAAAGCAAAATGGAAACAATCGAATCACACTGTTGCTGTTGTTGACGGAGTGTCACGAACGGACGCCCTTTGACTCATCGAGTGTGACTGGTAGTGATGGCATTCTTGTCACTCCCGGCTTTTACAGGGCAAATTTAAGTTCATCTAGTTCAAGGCTATTGCTGTAAAATTGTGTGACTTTCTTCTTCTTCTTCTTCCCTTCCTCATCTGCCTTTCAGCGTCGAGGGGAGATATAATTTGCGGTCTTTTGCTCTTCTGTTCGCCACTGCTGCTGTTATGTTTCCTAGTGCTTCTAATATTCCATCGATCCATCTTTTTCGTGGTCGACCCTTGGGTCTGTTGTTCTCACAACGTTTGTTGAAGGCTCGTTGTGTTTTGTTCTTTCTGCCTTGTCACGTGGCCGAACCATTTTATCTGTTGTTTCCTTATATATTCTATGGCTGGGGCTATTCCTAGCTTTTTTCTCCATTCTTCATTTCTGATCTTATCTCTCAGACTGTTTCCTGTCATTCGTCTAACACATTTCATCTCTGTATATGTTATTTTCCTTATTGTTCTTGCATCTAGAGTCCAGGTCTGGCATTGGTAGCACAACGTTGGGATGAAGATTGTATTGTATAGTGCTCGTTTTGCCTCCAGAGTTATTTCCTTGTTGGACAATAGTGGTGATAACTGTCCGATGATTTGACAAACTTTGTTGCATCTTGATTCTGTCTCTGCTGTTTGGGAATTATCGTTTGTCATTAGACTTCCTAGGTATTTGAATTCCTCTACTTGTTTTAGTTGTCTGCCTTCTATAGTTATGTTGATGTTCTGTTTATTTTTGGCGACATTCATGACTTCTGTTTGTTGATTTTCATGTTGTATTTTGTTCCTAAGATGTTGAGTTTGTTTAAGTGTTCTTGTAGGTCTTCTTTTGTTTCATGTATTAGTGCCTGGTCGTCTGCAAATAGAAGCTCGTTGATCTCCTCTGTCTCTGATGGGTTGGCTAACTTGCATATATGGTCCATGTATGTAATAAACAGTAGGGGGGATAGTACGCACCCCTGTCTTACACCTGATCTAACGTCGAAGTGGTCTGTGTAGCCTGTTGCTGTTCTGACCCTGCAGCTGCTGTTGGCGTAGAGACTTTTAATAATGTTGGTTAGATGTTGGCTTACTCCGTATGTTGTTAGTATCTCCCACAGTTGTTCTCTATTCACTCTGTCGAATGCTTTTCCTGGTCAATGAAGGCTATGTATAAGTTTTGATTGTGTTCTGTCGTTTTTTCTGCAAGCTGTTTTAGTGTGAATAGTGCGTCGGTACATCCTCTGTTTTTTCGGAACCCCATTTGAGAATCACTTAACTGTATTTCTATTATTGGTCTCAGCCTTTTTTCCAAGATTTTGGCGTATAGCTTTCCTACATGGCTGAGCAGAGATATACCTCTATATTGATTGCAGTCTCATTTGCTACCTTTCTTTTTCCATATTGGTATGATGATTGCCTGTTGCCAGTCTTCTGGGGCTTGTTGTTGGTGCCATGCTGCATTAAATATTCTGTGCAGTCATTGCATTCCTGTTTCTCCCGCTGCTGCTATTATTTCTATTGGAATGTTATCTATCCCTGGTGCTTTGTTTCTTGGTGCATATTTGATTATTTCTTCTATTTCCTCTTTCATGATGTTGGGTTCAGTATTTGTGAGTTCTAGCGTGGTTTTTGTTGTCTTATTGGTAGTTGGTATGTTTAACAGGTCTTCAAAATATTCTTTCCATCTCTGTTGCATACATTGGATGTTTGATATTGGTTGTCCGTCTTTGTCGTTTATCAGCTCAGTAGGATCATGGTTTTCTTTTCTCGCTCTTGTGGCTTTTACTGCTTTGTAGAAATCTCTTGTGACTGTCTTGAAGTCCCTGCTCATGTTTTGTCCGAATTCTGTCCAATTCCTTTGCTTAGCTTCTTTGATCAGTAGTTTAACTCTTTTTCGAACTAAGGCATATCTTTCACATTTTTCTTGGTTCTTGTTCTCCCTCCAATTTTTAAACAGTTTCTTCTTTTCCTTAATTGCTTCTCTGATTGTTTCGTTCCACCACGGGGTGCTCTTTTTCCCTTCTCTTGTTCTTAGCTTCGTTCCACAAATTGTTTTAGAGATGTTAGTTACTGTTTCTTTAAATTGTTTCCACTCTTCTTCTACTGTGCATACTTCGTTAGGGAATTTCTTGAATTCCTCTCTTAGTTTTTCTTCTAGGGTTTTCCTTGTTTCTTGATCGTTTAATTGTTTTATTTTTATTGTCTGTTCTTTTCGCTTCTTTTGTTTGTTTTCGTATATTCTCTTTATTTTTGGCTGTCTTAGTGTGATCATAACCATCTTGTGATCCGTGTCGTCTGTAATATTTGGGATTGCTCTACTATCGGTTACTCTTTTCTTGTTAGTATAAAATCTATCTGGCTTCTGCATGTTGTGTCATTCCATTTGTACCAGGTGTATACTTGCGACTCTCTGTGTTTGAAGAATGTGTTGGTGATAAATAAATTGTTTTGATTGCATAGTTCCAGCAGTCTGCTTCCATTTTCGTTTATTTCAGCTGTTTTATCGCCAAAGGGCCCTAAGATATCACTGTTGCGTTTCCCGAGCCTTCCATTAAAATCTCCCATCACTAGCATGTCGTCGCTTTCGTCAATCTTGTTAATAATTTCACTCAGTGTGTCGTCGAATTTTTCGCTGTCTTTTACATTGTTGTTGCATGGTGCATAGGTTTGAATGTAATTTGTTTTTCGATCGTCTTCTAGTAGTTTAATTGAGATAATTCTTTCTGAATGGTATTTATTTCTAGAATGTTCTTTGCGTGTTCTGGGTCGATGATTAAGCCTACTCCACGTGTTGCTCTTTCTGTGTTGTCGACTCCCGAGAATATTTTCGTGTAGTTCATGTGTGTTTTCTTTATCTGTTGTCCTTTTACGCTGGTGTCCGCTAATCCTAGTATTTTAATTTTCCTTTTTGTCATTTCTTCTATAAGTTCGATTTCTTTATTTTTATCCCGCATATGTTTATCGTTGCTACTTTGATGTTTATCGTTGCTACTTTGATCTCCATATTCTATGTATTTCTCTGAGCATAAATACAATTATCCCTTACCGACCTGCTAAGTCAGTCGTAAGTTAAGGGCTTAGTTTAAGAGAAACACACGATGGGGGTTTAGCCCGGCTGATGTTTCCCCCCACGTGTGTGATCGCTAAGGTCTCACATGCGATCTTTTACGGTCTAAATATAAAACTTTAGCTGGTTACATTTAAAAAAGTAATTATCAGTTCTTATCCTCCTCCTTGGTAGAAAACTTTACACAACTTTCTGAAAATTATATCCCGTTGGAAACACTATATTTAATCACATTGATCACACGATCTACACTCCGAATATAAAACACCCGCCATCTTGGATGATTGTTGTATGTATATTGTGTGACTTGTCCTGCCAAATGCTACTGCAATACTAGATCTTCCTTCAGTAGGGAAACACGACAATCTGTTGGCCAGCCTTTTTTGACACAAGCGGTTACCAGGGGTAACGACGAGAATGTAGAACAGTTAGGTCTTGGTCAGCTGATGGCCGCCGACTCTGCTGTTGCGACCAGAGGCGCTCCCGTACAACATTCGGTAAACAACTGTTGCGGAGCTAACACAAAACTAACATTAACGACAACTGTCATAAAATAAACAATGCTTAGCACACAGTTGTATTAATCTGAAACATGGACAATCTGTTCAAGGCGCGGGGGGGAGGGGGGGGCGGCACTAAAACAGTTTCCATGTCTCCCAAAAATAAAACATCAAACGGTAAAGACAAAATAATCACAGGGAACAGGCAAATAATTGCAGTGCTGCGGTAAAGCTGGTAGCAAGTAGCAGGTGGTGGGGTAACGTACACTTCTATAAGGTATGGTGACTGCTTTACAAAAAAGGAACACAACAGAATACTAACGTTTCGGCCTTCTTCGGAAAACGAGGACACAAACAGACAACTGAATGAAGATAAACTCTACTACATCTAGAATGAGCGGAATTAGTAGATCAAGAAAAAATAAAAAGTGGGATAAGAAATGAAATAATAAATAAAGGGAAAGGTACTAGATTGTAAGAGAATAAAAAATGGTAATTAATAAAAAAAAAAAAAGGTAAGCTAAAAATTATTCTAAATTAATAAAATCATATACATGTATAATGTCTAAACACTTAGCTGAGACTCTATCTTTCCACATGTGCGGACAATAAGTTGTAGGCGGATGTGATGAGAAGTGTGAGGGAGAAAAAATACATAGCCACGTGATTAGATTAGAAGTGAGGGAGAAAAGGGGTGGGGCGGGGTGATGACCAAATTAGATGTTCTGTAAAATTCTAAGTTTACATCAGTTATAACCACACAAAGGGGGGGGGGGGGTGTTGAAAGTGGAAAGGACATGTTAAACGAATGGGACAGTAATCACTTCCCAAGAAAAAATATTGTGTGGGGAATTTGTCAATGGAAACCAGCTTGTGTTTAGATCAAAATTTAGATATAACGATGTGTGCATTGTATCCCTGTGTAGGAATGCTCTAGTAGTGAAATAGACTGAGAAAAAGCTCTGCAGACGATTGTAGCACGTTGAGACGTTATATTGGCAGTAGCATTAGATCATTTGAAAATAAAATAAACTCAAAGTTAGAGCGTCGCCTGCTGCCTGTTTCAGTTCACCCATACAGTTTCTCTACCAAGGAGGTGACCGTTGACCACTCAAGTCTGTTTAGTGGAGACTATCTGGTAGGAATTGTTTTACTGCCATTTCTGGTAGATTACAGAATCACATACTGGTTGTGTCTATCTGAGTTTTGAGTACAGATGGTGTTTATTTATAGTGCGAATGTCCACATGCATCGAGCAGAGGCTACTTACCCTTCTGTTCCAGGGTAGCAATTCGCATTGTCAGTGCGACGCAAAATGACAGGCTGGAGAAAATACAGAATGAAGCCATGCGCATTATCTTGGGGTGTACGAGGGACACTCCCTGTGTGGCAAAATGAGATATCTTCTGGACTTTCCATCAATGAATGACATGATCAAGATTTGGACGGTACAAGCATACCTGAAGATAAGTGCAGATAAGGAGCATCAATTGCATCATGAGCTCAACACAGGGAAGGGTGTCAGACTAAAAAGAAGCAAATCATGGATGGGCCGAGCAGATGATGTCATCAAACAGGTCTGTGGACTTACCAATACCAACGCTGGAGTGGAGAGGAGTGGATACAGGTGCCTACGTAATTTGGGGAGACATTCTTGTGTATTGTCACACTCGACAGGAAATGTAAGGAACAGAGCTCAGTCTTGGTCATTGCGGAGGTCAACGGTCTCATCTGGGATAACACCGCTAAGATAGATACAGTCATCTATACAGACGGATCTGTAATACGGCACCGAAGGAGTGCAAGGACATTACATCATGCTCGGCAGGCAGAATAGTCAAGGTAGACAGTGGTGCATACGTTATGACCACGAATAGTATGACGATGGAGGTGGTGATAGTGGCCAGGGCATTCATCTGGTTAGAGTTACATACATTAGACTACACGCACGCCTGTATAGAGTTATTCGATGAGCATGATAAGAAAAGTGGAGTCGTGCTTTGTACGTATGTAATGGGTAGAGTAATTGCAGAAGTAAAAAATACGTAAGGTCACCTTAGTCTACGTCCCAGGACATGCGGGAGTACGGTAGAATGAAAGAGCTAAGTTGGCTGGCTGCGCTGTTGTTGAGGACGGTCAACCAATGGATCGGTCGGGCATCATCAATGCCCTCCGAGATGTGGGAGGACACAGGACCTCGACAATTATGAATCCACGTCACTCATTCGGATGAAAGAGCTGGGCACATCCAGAAACGAGAAACTTAGTGAGCGTATAAGAAGACTTATCAACGAACGTAGAACTGGAGTCGTCAGTCGCTGGACACCGGGGGACTTGCTGAGGAGAGGATCTGAGCACCTATGGACATGTTCGGAGTGCAATGATGATGACCCTCAAATAACTCAAAACATCTCACCTTATAATATTATAACATGCACTGTGTTTGGGGTCAGTCTTGTTTACGTTTTGAATGGCATTGCTTTTTGAAGATGCATTTGATTTCTGACCAGATTGTCTCTGTTGTGGTTTCCGAAGAGTCAGAAATCCCAGCCAGAACGAGTCGTGATCGCACAGAAAAAATGAAGAAGCAACATCCTGGAAATACAACCTTTTTGGATGAGGAGGATCGTAAAAAAAATAGAGAAAAAAAGCAATATCTCTGATTGACAGTTAAGGACGTTAAAAAGCTCTGAGAAGAAAGCGATCCAATTAGTCAGTAAAGAGTTGACATTAAATGATGTCAAGAGAAAGACTGGACCATGGCCAAAACAGAACAACGTAAAGGTTCGTCGTTCATTTATTTCAACTATGCTTTTGAAATATTCTTTTTCTTTCCTCATTTCAATGTCGAGGGGAGACATAATTTGAGGTCTTTTGCTCTTCTGTTTGCTTCTGCTGCTGTTATGTTTCCTTGTATTTCTAATATTCCGTCGATTTATCTTTTTCATCGTCTGCCCTTGAGTCTGGTGTTCTCACAACGATTATTAAAGGCTTGTTGTGTTGTGTTTTGATCTTTCTGCCTTATCACGTGGTCAAATCATTTTATCTGTTTATTTTTTCCCTAACCTGTATCTCGGTTCTTCATTTCTGATATCTCTCAGACTATTTCCTATCATTCGTCTAACGTATTTCATCTCGGAGTGTTTTTCTTCCTCTTATTGTTCTTGCATCTAGTGTTCACGACTGGCATTGTTAGCATAACGTTAGAATGAAGATTGTATTGTAGAGTGCCCGTTTTACTTCTAGAGTTATTTCCTTGTTGGACAATAGTGGTGATAGCTGTTCAATGATTTGACACGCTTTGCTAGTATGTCTATTTCTCCTATTTGTGAATTTTCGTTTGTCACTACACTTCCTACGCATTTAAATTCCTCTACTTGTTTTAGTTGTCTGTCTTCTATAGTTATGTTGATGTTCTGTTTCTCTTTTGCGATATTCGTGACTTCTGTTTTGCTGATGTTAATTTTCTTGTTGTATTTTGTGCCTGTGCTGTTGAATCTATTCAAGTGTTCTTGTAGGTCTAGTTTTCCAGGTATTAGGGCCATGGCCGTCTGCAAAGAGAAGCTCGTTGATCTCCTCTATCTTCGATCGACTGGCTAACTTGCATATGTATGTAATGAACAATAGGGGGAATAACACGCACACCTGTCTTACACCTGATCTAGCTTCGAAGTGGTCTGTGTAGCCTGCTGCTGTTCTGACCCTGCAGCTGCTGTTGATGTAGACTTTTAATTATGTTGGTTAGATGCTGGCTTACTTCGTACGTTTTTAGTATCTCTCACAGTTGCTCTCTGTTTAATAGGTCGAATGCTTTTTCCCGATCAATGAAAGCTATGTACACATTTTGATTGTGTTTTGTCGTCTTTTCTGCAAGCTGTTTTAGTGTGAACAGAACGTCAGTCATCATCCTCATCGGGTGCCATCTCCGCAACAAAGGTTGGTTGGCTATAATGGAGCGCCATTCTACTCTGTCTCTCGCTTTACCACAGCGTTGCAATCATTTGTCTGTTACCTTTGATGGTGCAGGTTGTCATAGGCTGATTTGTCCATCTTTTGATGTTGCTCGTCCATGTTAGTCTTGGTCTGCCTCTTTTACCTTGTATTTTCTCCTCCAAGATTACATTTAGTAGGCTGTTGTGTCTTTTAACATGCCCCAAAAATCTCATTTGTGTTGTTCTAATTGTGTTTAGCAGTTATCTTTTAATTTTTAGTTGTTTTACGACTTCATCGTTTGTTTTCTTTTCTTTCCATCCAATTCTACCTATTCTTCTATACGAACGTCAGTACATGAATGATAAATCCAATCTGGCATAAATTGAAAGATTAAAAACTAAAACATAACATTTAACGAAAAACGAAGCATTTTGATTCCGAACGAACATGGAGCAGGAAATGTCTGTGTTTATTATTTAATTTGAGTGTAGGTAGTTATTGTATTTGCACATATGTTATGTATTAGAGAATTGTGGAAAACAATATAATTATTATCGGATACATTTTTCAATCATTCAAGTTGTAGCTAGCAGTTTGAGTTATTGGTTTGGTTATTGGTTATTGGTTATGGAAGACCTCGGTATCACACTACTCACTCACTGAATCACAGCAAACGAATTAAAATCCATAATAAAATTGCTCAACCGCCCGTGCCAGTGGAATCATCCGAATTACTAACTCATCTCCCAAACAAAGAAAGGTAACTGTAGTCCCCATCGTAGCAGTCTCAGCACACGCCAAAAGACATAGGCGAAACCGCGCAGAAAGTGAACACAGCCAACTGTTCCCTGTCATACGATATCATCATTCCTCATCGTAAACAAGCGGGATATCGAAGCAGGATCAAAACGGATGAGACACACAGCTCACGGTGTGCACAGAGCAGTTAACTCAGTAGCTCCTGCAACAAGCCTGACTTGGAATATGAGGAAACTGCAAGAAGGAACACTTTTCAGACATAGCCTTCAATGGTTCCTGCCGCCTATCCACCATATACCATGGGAGTTCACGTCCTCCCGAAAATGATGATCGTCATAGCACTTGATGATGTTAGGCCATCATTGATGACTCCAATTCCAAACATATAGACACACAGTGGTGGTAAGTTATCATTTCCAATCCAACAGAAGCCACATGACCTGTAGTTAGTAAAACCACAGAGAGAATATGATTTTGTGACCTTCACTGATTCACTCTTAGATGTGAATGTGTAGTTTACGCAAGAGGAGAAGTTTTCAACTACAGTGATCCCATTTAAGGCAATTCTGGGATAGCAAGGCAAGTCTCCTTTATAGCAGCAGAACTTGATGTTCTCCGCTCCCTTCTTGTAGCTGCCGCCACACGATTCTGATGTCTCATTAACGTGGACATCATTCAAGAACAATGTCAGATTAACATTCCATAGATATGGCTCTGCTGATGAAATGCTTGGTGCAACAGTTGTATCAATCATACTGGAGGCTCCTGGTCTGTGGTCATTAATATCACAGACGGCACATGATGTTGTTATATTCAGTATTTCTTTCTGGGGTGTAAAGATGTGGCACACACATGGATGGAGAGTGGTTTGTGGTCACGGTAATCCCATTGAAGGCAATTCTAAGGTAGCATGGTATAGCTGTTTCAGAGCAGCACAATCCTGTGATGTTTTCTGTGTTCGCTATAAAGCTGCTGGTGCTACACAATCCTGACCAATTATAGGTGTGGACATTATTCACTTGCAATGACAAAACTGCTTTGTTTACATCATAAACCTCTGGAAGCGAATCATTTATGGGACTAATAGTACAATTTATTCCTCCATCGGGGATATCTTCATAGAGTCCCCCCAAAAAAAATCTTTGGTTAAAAAGCACATATGCTTTTGAGTTAAGCACAAAATGAGCCCACGTCATAGATTCAAAATGATCCTTGCCAATGCCATCCGTTTGCACAAGTTAGGTCCTTAGCTACCAAGGTCACAAACGTCCGAAATGAATTAACAGCGAAGGTTAACGAACTGTGAACAAACATTTATGTTCAAACCCTTGAAAACATTTTCAAAAATCTGCCAACTCGCTGCAATAACATATATCGTTTTGTTCAATGTAAACATTGCTTAGTCCATAGCTCGAATATAAATAAGCTGCCATTTTGGTGCGTCCCATGACGTCATCTTAAGTTTGAGTTATTCAGTTATTTTATTAATTTGGTGACAGTTGAGTGGGAAGTCTGTAAGTGTATACTATGTAAGTAAGTTGAGTTAGTAGTAAGAGTTCAGTAAGTTAGATTAAGAGAAGAGGATACAATACATATTTACTTTACAAGCAAAGAAATTAGAATCAGAATAGCTAAAGCAGCAATGTTTTTCACTCTTTCAGAAGCCTTGAAAAGTTGTGGAAATCAAAACTCATCAGTACAAACACAAAACTTAGACTATTCAAATCAAATGTACTATCAACCCTTATGTATGCGTGTGAAAGCTGGAAAACAACAAGAGACATAGAAACAAAGTTGAACGCATTCGAAAATAAATGTCTATGGAAAATACTTGGTATAGCGTGGAACGAATTCAAAACAAACGAGGAGATTAGAGAAATCGCCAATCAATCACTAATATCTTCAGTAATAAAGAAAAGATGATGGTCATATGTTGGACATGTGATGAGAAGAGATAATAACCGAATAGCAAAGCAAGCCCTCTTGTGGGAAACAACAGGTAAGAGGAAAAGAGGAAGACCCAGAGAGACACTGAGAAGAACATTGATGAGAGAGGCAAGAGCAGCAGGATTCGGCTCCCTCAATGAGATAGAGCTGCTTGCACAGAACAGAGACAAATGGCGAGATTTGATAAAATATCTTTAAAAGAATCGAAAACTGCTAGAACAAAAATTCAGACAAGAGAAGGAGTATCTTGGTCTACGCTCTATGGGCCGGCTACGGCTCGAAAGGTCAATAGATAGATAGATAGAAGTTGGATTAAGTTTTGAAGTTCAGTCTATGACTACAACAGTAACACTAACAGTGCAGCTGAGAGACTACTCCTCTCACTCTGACTCTATAATCTCTTACTGTGGTGGTAGTATCTATCTAAGACTGCACTCTGACTCAAAACTTTAAGGAGTAGTGGTAGTGTCTAAGACTTCACTCTCCTTAACCTTAGTCTTAGTTTAGATTTAAGTCTTGACTCACCTTTGGCGTCTCACTCACTCTCGTCCCTAGAAAGTAAGAAAGGTTTTTTTTTCTTTTCTTTCGTCGTGTATTCTCTTTCTCTTTGAATCTGTCTGCTTCTTCAAGAAGTTCTTGTTTGAGGTGAACCTTTAGAGTGTGTTTCCATAGATTGCGGTCTGCAGCTTTGTGTGAGTGTGTATGTGTACAGAAGTGTGTATTTACTCAATTTACTATGATACAGTGTGATAGTGTGTCTAGTCTCTAGTGTCAGCGTGAAGTGTCTGCTGTGTGTGAGATAGTAGTCGAAGAGAATTTATACACTAACTAGTGTATAACTGTATATATCTTTCTATCTATTGACCTTTCGAACCGTAGCCGGCCCGTATATCTTTAATCTTATCTTTCTCTTATTTAAATTTCTGTTCTAGCAGTTTTCAATTCTTGTAAAGATCTTTTATCAAATCTCATCATTTGTCTCTGTTCTGTAACTGTATATATACATATAATGTATTATTATTATTGAATTGTATGTCCACAACCCTGAGCCATAATAATGAATAGTTATTAAAATATATGGAGGCGGACACAAAGGGACACCCAGACTCCTCTTATCATGACGATTTGTCTTCATCTATCATTCTATCCTTAATTTAGGTACTTTTATCAAAATATTGAAAATAGTCACTTAACATTTTACATGTGATAGATAAATAGCCCTTAGAATTACTAATTCAAATATGCCTTAATCATTACTGGTAGATTGTAAACTCAGTCCATTACTCTTCCTACCTCCCCGAGAACACTGACAGATTGTCAACTCAGTCCATTACTCTTCCTACCTCCCTGAGAACACTGACAGATTTTCAACTCAGTCCATTACTCTTCCCACCTCCCCGAGAACACTGATAGATTGTCAACTGTCCATTGCTTATCAATAGCTCTAACTAGCATCCATCCTATGAGAAGGAAAACCCGTATGTTAAAGGAAGATTAAGCATGCTGAAGACCGCAACAAAAGGGGAAAAAAATCAGTACACATAGGCCTATACGAAGATTGACTATGAGACTCTCATCTTGTGTCATATTTTTGTTCCTACCTCTCCATCATGAAACAGGACAGAGAGTGATTTGCATGATCAAAAGACTTCAATGCAGCGGCCAAAAAAATAATTACAGTCGAACCTGTCTAAGGCGACCATTCACGGGACTTTCAAAAACTGGTCCCATAGGACAGGTGGTCCTGCCTCACAGGTTTCACCTAATAAATAGAGCGATAAAAAAAATTTATCCTAAGCACTATGAAAACTAACCTGCAAATCAGCGTAATCCATGAGTAGAACATAGTGCACATGTCGGTCTACAATAGCCACTGGTTGGACACTTTTCATAAAACACGATAGTTAAACACACAAAAATAAACACACATACACAGATTCCACTTATACTGTACATGTATCACTTTTGACTTGAAAAAAAATCCAATATGGTAGTCTGTTGTTTGACAGATGAAATAAACGATAAGTTCAATTTTTCTCTCAAGTCCATGATAACGTCTAGTATGTCAGATCTCCCGTTTGTTATTGAATAGGTGTGCAGAAGCTCCACAGCATTATGTGCATCTGCGATAGTGTATGTTTTCTCAATGTCAGTAGAATCTTGTTCGTTGTCTGATTCACTATTCACATCCTCAGCAGCTAAAATTGCAGTGGCAGGAAGATCCCAGTTTGTTTCTATTGTGTTGCAAGTTTGGAGCCCTGAATCAATCATGGAGATGTCTGTCAATTGGTATCCAAACAATTCTTTTGAAAGGTTATCCAAAGCAGTAGAAATTGCAGTAGAAACAATTTGCACGTCGGTCTTTGATGCAGATTCCATGTGCGTCAGAGAATATGCGTGTGTTTCAGCAGGACAATGAAACCTGCTTTACAGAAACACTTAAGGATGGTTGAGTTGTCCACTTCTTTCCATGCTGCAGCAATCCAGTAGACTACGTCCAGTAAATTGACCTGTTTCATGAGTTCGGTTCCGGAAGCATCCTTGTTTGATTCCATGACTGTGATAAGATGTAGAAGCTGTTTTTGTCTAAACTTTAATTTAAATGTCTGAATGACACCCTGGTCTAGGGGTTGAACTAATGCAGTTGTGTTGGGTGGCAGAAACTGCAGCTTAACATTCTGTAGTTCGATCTTGGGATGACAGGTAGCGTTGTCAACAAATAAAATAATGTGGCGCTTTTTTTCTGCATCTTACGGTCAAAACTTTTCAGCCAATCTTCAAATATAGCTGCAGTCATCCATGCCTTTTTGTTGTTTCTGTAAATCACTGGCAGTGTGTTTATGTTGATGTTTTTAAAAATCCTAGGGTTAGCTGCTTTCCCAATCACTAAAGCCGGTTCTCGTTCCCCCAACATGTTAGTGCATAGCATCACTGTTATTCGCTCTTTGCTTTTTTTTACCCCCAGCGCATTTTTCTCCTTTGACAAAAAATGTTTTGTCCGTAGTCGCTTTGAAAAATAACCCGGTTTCATCTAAATTAAAAATGTCTTGAGCAGCGTAACCATAGCATATCTCGGATAATTTAGAAGTCCAGTCAGCCGCAGCACTCATATCTGAATCACCGACTTCGCCACATTGCTTACCAAACACAAGATTGTGTCTTTTAATGAAGGCCTCTAACCAGCCGTTCGATGCTTTAAAGACTGAGTTTTCCAATTCTTTTGCAAACTGTAAAGCTCGTTCTTTGATCATCGGCCCAGATAACGGAATTTTTCGTGCAAGTGCTGATTGACACCATTCCAACAAAGTGTATTTATGTCTTCATTTCCCGTTTTCCTGCTATTCCTTCTTTTCATACTTGGTGCATTATTTTCAAAGTCATTCATATACTCGGCTTTTCTCTTTAACGTACGTAAAATCTGTGTCTTTCCCACTCCAAACTGTTCTGCCAATAATCGCGAACTTTTTCCTTGCTGATTTTGTCGAATCACTGATATTCGTTCTTCCAGCGTTAATGCTTTTGGTTTTACACTTTTGACACTGGCCATTTCCTATATTGTGTGTAACACTTTTAAAATCCACAAAAATAATTCACTGAGATACTGTACATGTACGTGAATACACTCTAAGGAGGCAATGACTAATTCTTTAGTTAATTCCTGTAATTTATACGGGCCACGCAATGGTCTACTCTGGTCTAGACGGAACCGCGAAGTGATGTCACTTCACGAATCATAGATCTGCGTCTGCCGTGTTTCTCACACCAGTATTGACTGATAAACGTAACACGTCCCACTGTAATCTGGGACTCACTAAATACGGGAAAACTTCGACACCTGTAGACACCTGTGTCGATCGTTTATGGCTCCCAGCGAGACAGAGGAGGACTGGCTGGTCAGTGTATCGTTATCTCGGTCTATACCCGCGTGTCGTAAACGGGATAAATAACATTGGCGGCGGTTAATTAGCCTGGTCTCTGGTCGCGTCATACGGTGAGCGCCGTAATCAGTGTTAGCATATAGTAAAAAACTCGGGGAAATTGTAGACCCGGTCCTATAACCAGGGAAACGCTTTAAACAGGTGGTCCTAAGACCAGGTTCGACTGTATTTGAAAAATGGACTTAAGATTTTCAGCCCTCTTTAATTGAGCATAAAAATATAGCAAATACTCATACAAAAATATTTTTTTTTTGCAAAGTGGTTATATTTATATTCTTTCTTAAAAAAAAAAATTATTATTATTATTTTTGCAGACAAAAATTGCACTTTATTTAGGACATAAAGGATGTCCTATGAAATGAGTGACTTGTTCATTTTTGATTCTGCCACTCGGCAACAGAGTAGTGAGCGGGTAAGTCTACAAATAATGTTCTTGTCGTTATTGTAGGTCTACAAAGAATGTTCTTGTCTTTATTGTAGATCTAAAAGAATGTTCTTGTCTTTATTGTAGGTCTATTAGGAGTATTCTTGTCTTTATTGTAGGTCTATAAAAACAAAGAACCCGTGAGCTGCCGGGGGCCGAAGGGGAAGTAAAGAATAGTGGCGCTGTTCCCTACCATGCATGTTTGTAAGAGGCAACTAAGGAGGATTGGGCATGGGACTGGCTATCCCGTACTATAAAAAAATAAGCCGAAAAAAACTTCACAAACATGGACAAGTCAAAGAATCATGAAGATACAGACTTTCATTAATGGATGCTTGTGCAGAATAAAAGGATGGAAATGGCAGGACAAAATCATTAACATAGAATTATGGAGATGTACCAGTCAAATACCAGTGGATAAAGAGATACAGCGAAGATGATGGCGCTGGATAGGACACACACTGCGGTAGCCAACTGAGAATAATACACAACAGGCATTTTTTGGAATCCCCAAGGAAAAAGACAAAGAGGAAGACCAAGTAATTCTTGGAGAAGACAGATTGAAGCAGAGATGAAGATAATGGGGAAGACATGGAATGATCTGAAAAGAATGGCAAGAAACAGAACGGCTTGGAAAGTGTTTGTTGAAGGCTTATGCTCCACAGGGAGCTTAAAGGTTAAAAAAGAAGGCGTCCTTGCCTAGAGACTGGACATCTCTAGATTATCAATTCACCCTTTTCACATTGTGATATGATAGAAGGTGATCAATGGGATTATATATATATCTATACATCCTTGAAGATATTCAATGGGATTATTTATATATATATATGTCCTTGCCCAGATACTGACATCCTATCTCTAGAATATTAATTCCCCCTTTTCACATTGTGATATGATAGAAGGTGATCAATGGGATTAATGCACAACACTTCAAACTAGAAATTGTGGAAAGATACGATGGCATACACCAACGGGCTTGACACATAAACAAATGTTAAAAATTTATGTTGTTACTCTTGTTCTTCTTTCCTATCTCATCTGCCTTTCAGCATCGAGGGGAGATATAATTTGCGGTCTTTTGCTCTTCTGTTCGCCTCTACTGCTGTTATGTTTCCTAGTGCTTCTAATATTCCATCGATCCATCTTTTTTGTGGTCTACCCTTGGGTCTGGTGTTCTGACAACTTTTGTTGAAGGCTCATTGTGTTGTGTTTTGTTCTTTCTGCTTTGTCACGTGGCCGAACCATTTTATCTGTTGTTTCCTTATATATTCTATGAGGGGGGCTATTCCTAGCTTTTTTCTCAGTTCTTCATTTCTGATCCTATCTCTCAGACTGTTTCCTGTCATTCGTCTCACACATTTCATCTCTGAGAGGTTATTTTTTTATTGTTCTTGCATCTAGGTTCCAGGTCTGGCATAGGTAGCACAACGTTGGGATGAAGATTGTATTGTATAGTGCTCGTTTTGCCTCCAGAGTTATTTATTATATAGTTGTTACTAGCAGAGGTATCTAATATATTTTTGTTTAAACTGTAAAATTGTTCAAACTAAAAAGGCTTTCAATACTCTACATTTCAGTTGACTCCTCATAAGTTGACAATAATGGCCCTTGTGTACCAGTATCAGCAGCTGTGTGCTCTACAAGACAAACTGGATCAGCCCAGTTCTGACCCGGAGCATGTCTTTACTGAAAAGGAGAAGAGGGTTTTCATGTCACGCTTCTTGATATTCTTCAGGTTCGTATGTTACTTTGAATGTCTCTAATAGGGCTGCACATAATGTATATTGTGATCATCACATAAAGCTCTTTGTTAAGTTTTTTCTTTTTTCTAAGATGAGGAAGACAAGATGTATAGATTAATGTCTAAGAAGTTTTTTATATGAGGAAGACAAGATGTATAGATTAATGTCTAAGAAGTTTTTTTATATGAGGAAGACAAGAAGTTTTTTTATATGAGGAAGACAAGATGTGTAGATTAATGTCTAAGAAGTTTTTTTATATGAGGAAGACAAGATGTGTAGATTAATGTCTAAGAAGTTTTTTTATATGAGGAAGACAAGATGTATAGATTAATGTCTAAGAAGTTTTTTTATATGAGGAAGACAAGATGTATAGATTAATGTCTAAGAAGTTTTTTTATATGAGGAAGACAAGATGTATAGATTAATGTCTAAGAAGTTTTTTTATATGAGGAAGACAAGATGTATAGATTAATGTCTAAGAAGTTTTTTTATATGAGGAAGACAAGATGTGTAGATTAATGTCTAAGAAGAAGTTTTTTGATATGAGGAAGACAAGATGTGTAGATTAATGTCTAAGAAGAAGTTTTTTTATATGAGGAAGACAAGATGTATAGATTAATGTCTAAGAAGTTTCTTGATATGAGGAAGACAAGATGTATAGATTAATGTTTAAGAAGAAGTTTTTTTATATGAGGAAGACAAGATGTATAGATTAATGTCTAAGAAGAAGTTTTTTTATATGAGGAAGACAAGATGTATAGATTAATGTCTAAGAAGTTTTTTTTATATGAGGAAGACAAGATGTATAGATTAATGTCTAAGAAGAAGTTTTTTTATATGAGGAAGACAAGATGTATAGATTAATGTCTAAGAAGTTTCTTGATATGAGGAAGACAAGATGTATAGATTAATGTCTAAGAAGTTTTTTGATATGAGGAAGACAAGATGTGTAGATTAATGTCTAAGAAGAAGTTTTTTTATATGAGGAAGACAAGATGTGTAGATTAATGTCTAAGAAGAAGTTTTTTGATATGAGGAAGACAAGATGTGTAGATTAATGTCTAAGAAGAAGTTTTTTTTATATGAGGAAGACAAGATGTGTAGATTAATGTTTAAGAAGTTTTTTGATATGAGGAAGACAAGATGTATAGATTAATGTTTAAGAAGTTTCTTGATATGAGGAAGACAAGATGTATAGATTAATGTTTAAGAAGTTTTTTGATATGAGGAAGACAAGATGTGTAGATTAATGTCTAAGAAGTTTCTTGATATGAGGAAGACAAGATGTATAGATTAATGTTTAAGAAGTTTTTTTATATGAGGAAGACAAGATGTGTAGATTAATGTTTAAGAGAAGCTTTTTGATATGAGGAAGACAAGATGTGTAGATTAATGTTTAAGAAGAAGCTTTTTGATATGAGGAAGACAAGATGTATAGATTAATGTTTAAGAAGTTTTTTGATATGAGGAAGACAAGATGTATAGATTAATGTTTAAGAAGTTTTTTGATATGAGGAAGACAAGATGTGTAGATTAATGTTTAAGAAGAAGCTTTTTGATATGAGGAAGACAAGATGTATAGATTAATGTTTAAGAAGAAGTTTCTTGATTAACTTGATCTTAGTAAGACATTTCACCATTGGCAGCTTCACATTATCCCTGCTTTACATTATCCCTGCTTCACATTATCGCTGCTTTACATTATCCCTGTTCCTTGCAGATATAACCCTATACAGTATTCAATGTTTTGTATATTTGATATTTGTACATATCTCCAAAGAGACATCATGATTTCTTATCACAATGCACAAATCCATTATTATACACTAAGGATTAACTGGTTCACTTTCCCTAGGTTTTTAATTTGTATTTTAATATTGTTTTTATTATTATTTTTTTTGGGGGGGGGGGGGGGGTTGGACCAGACTAAATAAAGAATACCAGTAATTGTTTGAATCAAAAAAATAAAAAATTAGTGAAGTAAATATGATGCATGTTGATTTTCTCCATTAACAGAGCCCAGACATGGATCTGAAAACTCTGAGACCCCAGATTGACCATGTTCTGAAGCCTGCAATTCTTGAGTCTGTTATGACTTGTAAGTTGGATTTGTAACATTCACAGTTTGGTAGTATAAAGCCACTGGAGCTGAGAACATTACAAATCAGATGTGATGCTTTAGTTATTCTGTTCTTTTGTGTCTTAATTATTCGTTTTTGTTTTCGTATTTTATTATTTTTTTTTAAGTGTTCATTCTTCTTCTTCTACCTTTTTAGCTCCCTGTGGAGCATAGGTCTTCAACAAACACTCTCCAAGTCCATCTGTTTTTTACCATTCTTTAAGATCATTCCATGTTTTCCCCATCATCTTTATCTCTGCTTCTATCTGTCTTCTCCAAGAATTCCTTGGTCTTCCTCTTTGTCTTTTCCCTAGGGATTCAAAAAAGGGCCTGTTGTGTAATACTCTCAGTTGGCTTCCGTAGTGTGTATACTATCCAGCACCATCGTCTTCGCTGTATCTCCTTATCCACTGGTATATGCCTGGTACATTTCCATAATTCTATGTTAGTGATTTTGTCCTGCCACTTCCATTTTTTTATTCTGCGTAAGCATCCATTAATGAAAGTCTGTATCTTCATGATTGTTAATTTTGTTGTTCTCCATGTTTCACAGCCATATAATAGGACCGACTTAACATTTGAGTTGAAAATTTTTATTTTTGTATTTAACCTAATTTCTTTGGACTTCCATATGTTTCCCAGTGCAATGAAAGCTCCTCTTGCTTTTGATATCCTTATTTTGGTATCATTTTCTGTTCGTCCCTCTTTATCTATGTTACTGGCCAGATATATGTAAGATTGTACGTCTAGCAGAGGTATTTCTCCTAATTTTATTTGGTTATTCCCGTGTGTTACCGGGGCTTCATTTATGAGGGAAGTAAAGAATAATGACACTGTGGCCTTCCAGGCATGTCGTAAGAGGCGACTAAGGAGGTTGATTGATGGCTTGACAAGCTGTCATTGTAAAAAGTGTTGTTATGGAAACAGAGCCATAGATTTTAGAAGCAGTGATCTCCGCAATATGTGCCATTTTGGCACACATGGTTTCTGTTTTTGAGATTGTGGTTCTGCCCTATGTGCTGTCTCAGCTCGAAAGGACATTTGATAGATAGATTGCCAACTGCATTAATTCTAATAATGTTGGTCTTATCTCTATTAATCTTTAGTCCCAGCTGTTGTGATCTCTCATCAAGCATTCTCATTTTATCCTGCATCTGTTGATGGATGTGTGATAGGAGAGCTATGTCATCAGCAAAGTCTAAATCATCAAGTTGCCTGGTCAGTGACCACTGGATTCCATTTCTGTTGTTTGAGTTATTTTCATAATCCAATCTATGGCCAGTAGAAAGAGAAATGGTGACAAAAGGCATCCCTGCCTTACTCCTGTTCTTATTTCAAATGCTTCTGTAAGCTGTCCTTCTTGCACCACACTACATTTCGTTCCTTCATACATTGTTTTTATCAGGTTAATAAACTTTATGGGGATTCCGTAATGACTCAAACTTCCAAAGCATTCTTCTGTCTAAACTATCAAATGCCTTTTCGTAATCTAGGAATCCAATATAAAGTGGGGATTTTAGTTCTAAACTTTGTTCAACTATTATACGTAGAGTAGTTATTGATCAGCACATGATCTGTTCTTCCTAAAACCTGCTTGTTCATCTCTCAAATGTTTCTCTATGGCCTCTTTTAGTCTCTCAAGAATGATTCTGCATATTTTTCCTGGCACTAATAGTAGCATAATTCCCCTATAATTTGTGCACTCCTATAAACTTCCTTTCTTTGGTAGTTTGATCATATAACCTTCTTTCCAGTCTTTAGGTATTTCTTCCTTCTCCCAAATTTTAAGTAATTTATTATTTATATCTTGGTAGAAGTGTTAATATCTGCTTTGATGGCTTCCAAAGGAATTTCATCTAGCCCTGTTGCTTTACCATTTTTTAATAGCTTGATTGCTTTCATTATTTCTTCTTTGCTTGGTTTTCCACAGTTAAAGTGTAACTCTTCTTCTACTGGTAATATATCTGGAGGATTATTTGAGCCAGGTCTGTTTAAAAGTTCTTCAAAGTGCTCCTTCCATCTCTCCATTTGTTCCCTTATATTACTAAGTAGATTTCCTTTCTTATCTTTAATAAAGGCATTGATCTGTTTGTATTTTCCACTTAATTTCTTTGTGCTGTTGTACAGTTCTTTCATATTCCCTATATTTGCTGCTTCTTCTGCCTCTTTAGCTAGTTCATCTATATATTTCCTTTTATCCCTTTTAATGCATCTTCTCACTTCTTTGTTCACCTCTGTGTAAGCTTCCTGTGTCTTAGCTTTATTACTTCTTGTTTTGCTTTTATTTATGTCTGCTTTCTTGTTCTTTCTTTCTTTAATTTTATGAAGGGTCTCTGCTGTCATCCATGCCTTATTCTGGCGTTCTTTTTTCCCGAGTGTTTCTTTGCATGTCTCTTTCCATATATCTTTTACCTGTTTCCAATGATCTTCTATATTTATTGTATTTTCTAGTTGTTGGAGGACTTGGTATTTGTTTGATATTGTGATTGTGAATTTATCTTTAATTCTTGTTCTTTAAGAAACCCTACATTAAATTACTTTCTACCCTTATTCATTGTGGTATATCTTTTTAGTTTAAGTTTGGCTATCAGAAGATGATGATCTGAAGCTACATCTGCCCCTCTATATACTTTTACATCCCAAGTGTTCATTGTGAATCAATTCAGAGGAAGAGGTATGTTTACAGCACTCGGAAAAAATGACAAATAATCAACAGAAAAAAATATGGACCAAGGCAGGATCGAACCCGTACTCAGTGGCATGGCGCCTTGCCACGAAAAGCCAAACGCTAGGGAACACTGCCACTCAGCTAACTAAAAAAATTAGCTTCGTAGGCAAGGTCCTTTCGCGAGGGCTTTCCCGTGACTATAGCATAAGGCTGCGATCACAGCTCGGAAATATTTTTCCTGTTAAGACAAGTATCTCCCGGATAGGGTAGGGCTGAATACTTGCGTTGCAGACAAACATTTAGGACGAAACAGCACGAATAGTAGTTTCCAGTGGTTAAGACTGGA
The DNA here is from genome assembly GCA_032433765.1 of Megaustenia siamemsis. Taxonomy (NCBI): domain Eukaryota; kingdom Metazoa; phylum Mollusca; class Gastropoda; order Stylommatophora; family Ariophantidae; genus Megaustenia; species Megaustenia siamemsis. The sequence goes on along the minus strand of JAVIAB010000059.1, from coordinate 11,679,386 downwards.
GACAAATAATAATAAATGAATATTATTATAGAGGGAAACATCCGAGGCGATAATCAGTGAATCAATTCAGAGGAAGAGGTATGTTTACAGCACTCGGAAAAAATGACAAATAATCAACAGAAAAAATATGGACCAAGGCAGGATCGAACCCGTACTCAGTGGCACAGCGCCTTGCCACGAAAAGCCAAACGCTAGGGAACACTGCCACTCAGCTAACTAAAAAATTAGCTTGGTAGGCAATGTCCTTTCGCGAAGGCTTTCCCATGACTATAGCATAAGGCTGCGATCACAGCTCGGAAATATTTTTCCTGTTAAGACAAGTATCTCCCGGATGCGTGTGAAAGCTGGAAAACAACAAGAGAAATAGAAACAAAGTTGAACACATTCAAAAATAAATGTCTAAGGAAAATACTTGGTATAGCATGGAACGAATTCAAAACAAACGAGGAAATTAGAGAAATCGCCAATCAACCACTAATATCTTCAGTAATAAAGAAAAGACGATGGTCAAGACCAGACATGTGATGAGAAGAGATAATAACCGAATAACAAAGCAAGCCCTCATATGGGAAACAACAGGTAAGAGAAAAAGAGGAAGGCCCAGGGAGACACTGAGAAGAACATTGATGAGAGAGGCAAGAGCAGCAGGAATCGGCTCCCTCATGAGATAGAACTGCTTGCACAGAACAGAGACAGATGGCGAGATTTGATAGAATATCTTTAAAAGAAAACTGCTAGAACAAAAAATTCAGATAGGAGAAGGTGTATCTTGGTCTACGCCCTATGGGCCTGTTACGGCTCGAAAGGTCAATAGATAGATAGACAGCAAGTCATTATCCTGATTTGAGAGCATTTAGATGTAATTATTTGTGTTATTTTAGGACATGTTAAAAGACACAGCAGCCTACTAAAATAAAGTCTTGGCATGGTAAATACAAGTTAAAGAGGCAGACCAAGACTAACATGGACAAGTAATATCAGAAGATGGATAAGTCAGTTTATGACAAACTGCACCATCAAAGCAAGAGACAGAGTGGAATGGTGCTCCATTTTAGCCAACCTTTGATTCGGAGTCGGCACTCGATGATGATGATATTTATGTTAAGAGAATGGGTGGCCACAGGGATCAAAACTTGTCCTTCTCTTAGTCAAGTGACTGAGGTTGAATGATGCTAGAATCACAGAAACAAGATTTTTCCATCAGGGTCAAAATAAAAACTCTGACCCAAACAAATCGATAGGGAGCCGCGATAGCTCAGTGGTTAGTGAACTGGACTACCACGGACAAGGGCTAGGGTTCGATCCCAACCGACGGCTTCCGGGTTCACCCAGCATAAATGGGTACCTGAATTTTTCTGGGAAAGTAAAGCAGCACGGGCGTAATACTGACCACATTACCCCAAAAATCATGTGCTGAAGGTCTGTAAAATATAGGGTCACTAACACCATATTTCCCTATACGCCACTTGGCGTGACGGGGGGTACTTTACTTACTTACAAACAAATCGATGGCAACTGTGCTGAGCATGCAGCTTTATTCTCCAACCTCCATAGAAAATCCGCAGCACACTCTAGAAATAGGATAAATTTTAAAATAAATTAAAGATGCAGTTTTGTTTACACCTAATGTATCTTTTTACCTTTCAGATTGCAAAGCATATCTCGGGCGGGTGTCATGCCAATAAGTGATTTCTTTGACAATATCTCCACACTTTTGACAACAAGTGAGAAAGATGGTGTCATCAGACGTGAAAGCATTATGGGTATGTCTTCTTCCCTCATTTCAATTGCCACATTGATTGAATACTCGTTCATTAATTTGTTCATTTTTGTCTCAGGCTAAAGGTCATAGGTCTCCACAATTGATGATCTGCTGTTAGTTCTTGGTTGTTTTTAGTCCCATGGTTGATTATTTCCTATTAATTGTTCTGCGTAGTGATTCTCTTGGTCTAGTTTGTTTTCTTTTACTAGATGGTTTCCACATGAATACCTGATGGGGAAGTCATTCTTCTTTCATTCTCACCACATGACAGATATGTTTCCAATGCCTTTTCATAAAGCATGACATGTTTTCTTGTTTTGATTCATCTCTTATCTGTTCATTTCAAATGTATTCTTTCCATCTTATGTTTGAGATCTTACGAAGTCATTGTTTTCAATGACATATAATAAGTTTTGATCGTTTTTCTGAGAACTTTGGATCTCCAGATGTTCGTCAGTTTGTTGAAAGCATTTAATGTTAGTGCGATGCATGTCACAATTTCTGATGTTATGTCTCAATCTCTGGACATTTTGCTGCTTAGATATGTCACATTTGTAACTTTGTGTAAAATGTCATTGTTAATTGTTATATCAGAGGCTTTGTTGGAAATATCCAGGACTTTCATTCTGGTTGCGTTGATCTGGAGGCCTATTTGACCAGAAATAATGTGGAGTCATACTACCTTTTCTTGAGCATTATCATGTGTAGAGCTCGAAAGTGTCAAGTTGTCTTCTGCAAGTTCAAGATCTTCTAGGAGTTCATTATCAATCCACTTCATGCCAAAACATGACCCAGTCAGTTACAATTCCGAATAAAGGTGGTGACATAATGCATAACTGTTTCTTGTGGGAACCAGTCAGTGTTTCCAGTTTCTGTTCTGACACAGCAAACTGAATTTGCATACTACAACTTCTGTTTGTTGCATTTTCTTTTTTCTTTTCTTGTTCCAAAATGATAGAGTGGGGGGGGGGGGGGGGGGAGAAACCTCATTGTTTTGACATTTGATTCATTTGTCTGAATCAGAATATCTCAACCATTGGCACAGGATGTTCCAGGAGTGTTACAGTTAAAAATGATGTAAATGGGGGGGCATGGCACAAGACTTTTGGTCATTCATGGAGATGCAGATGTTTATAGAAAACAATGTTCAGATATCACTGTTTTTTTACACTCAGTGAATTGTTTAATTCGCGTTGCATATAAGACAAACACACATCAGGGCATTCAGCAGACCTCAAGAGTTACCATCCATGATGAACGGATTGCCTTTGATCAACATTGTTTTCTTTTCCTGTGATCGGAAATGAGTATTTTGTGAGATTAATTTTCATTTTTGAGTTTTTAGTTTACTTGTTCTTCACTTTTTAAATACTCAGTTCAATGTTTGTTTTATTGTTTCTTACTAATGTTATTTTCATATTGTGCAATATTTCTTCTTTAACTTGAGGCATAATATATTTATTTTTTCAATCTAAAAACAGATGTTATACTAATGTTGAATGTGATGACATTAGATAATTCATGTTTCCAAAACAGATAATTACATCCAAACCAACCAGAAATAATTTAAAAGTTAAAGAGTAAACCTATTTGTGCGCCCCCCCCCCCCCCAATAAACCTATTTGTGTTCTCCGCCAATAAACCTATTTGTGTTCTCTGAACAATAAACCTATTTGTGTTCTCCGCCAATAAACCTATTTGTGTTCTCTGAACAATAAACATATTTGTGTTCTCCGCCAATAAACCTATTTGTGTTCTCTGAACAATAAACCTATTTGTTTTCCCCAATAAACCTATTTGTGTTCTCCTAAAATAGACCTATTGTGTTCTCCCAACAATAGACTTATTTGCGTACTCCCAACAATAGACCTATTTGTGTTCTCCTACAATAGACCTATTTGTGTTCTCCTACAAGTCCTATTTGTGTTCTCCCAACAATAGACCTATTTGTGTTCTCCTATAATAGACCTATTGTGTTCTCCCAACAATAGACCTATTTGCATTCTCCTTTAATAAACCTGTTTGTGTTCTCTGCCCAGGTCTTTACATCCGGAGAATGGAGCTGGCATACAATGAGATGTCATTTAGTCAAGTGGTGGACATGTTTGTAAGCAATCTTATTCTTTCAATCTTCTTTTCCATCTCTGATTAAAAAAAAAAAAATCATATATATATTCTGCCTTGTTATCAATCCCTGAGCAGAAAAAGCCTCTCTTTATCACTTTTATCGACCTTACAAAGGCCTTTGACCTAGTTAGCAGAGATGATCTCTTCAAAATACTAACTAAAATAGGCTGCCCACATACTCTGCTGATGCTAGTTAAATCGTTTCATCGAGGATATGAAGGCTATAATTAAATATAATGGCAGCACATCTCAACCCTTCAACATACACAGTGGGGTCAAACAAGAATTCATTTTTGCTCCGATACTATTTGGAATCTTCTTCACAGTTCTTTTAAAACATGCATCCTCAAATGAAGGAATTTATCTTCATACTAGCTCTGATGTTTGCTTGTTCAATTTCACAAGACTAAAGGCAAGGTCCAAAATCAGACACATACTGACGAAGCTGCACTTGTCACACAAAGTCAATAATTACTCCAGAGCATGATAAATAAATTTTTGCATGCCTGCAGGGACATCAGCCTCACTATAAGTTTGCAGAAAACAAATATACTTGGTCAGAATGTCCAAGCAGCTCCTGCCATCTTTATCAACAACTACAAACTTTGATGTTGTACAGCAGTATATCTACCTGTGCTGTATCATCAGTATAGATATCAGTAAACTATCTTTAGATATAGCTAACTGCTACCACCTTATCCCATTTTTCTAGGTGCATTCGGGAAAGCAGCGAACTGACAACTAAAACAAAGGCCACAGTTTTTACAACACCTACATCATCAGTATAGATATCAGTAAACTATCTTTAGATATAGCTAACTGCTACCACCTTATCCCATTTTTCTAGGTGCATTCGGCAAAGCAGCAAACTGACAACTAAAACAAAAGTTTTTACAACACCCTGCATCATCAGTATTCTTTCATATAGCATCAAATCATGGACAACTTATGCAAAGCAAGAGAGAAGACTAAATAAATTCCATATGTGATGCCAGCGCCGCATTCTTGATATTCACCTGGAAGGACAAAGTGACAAGCGTAGAGTTCCTCACTCACACAGGCCTCCCTAACTTCTACATGCTGGTCAAACAATGTAGGTCATGCTGGCATGGCCGTCAAAAAATATATCTTATGAACAACTGTGGAAAAAAAATAATTAGGGGTCACCCAAAACTCTGATTTATAGACCTATGTAAACATGACATGAAGACTCAGAACATAAACCCTACAGTCTGGGAAGAAATAGCTGCAGACCTCAGTCTCTGGAAACACACTCTAAAGCTCCAACTCAAGCAAAAAGCAGACAGATTCATATAAAAAGAGAATACGTAGCTTTAAGTGTTATTGCTGTAGACAGAGTAAACCTAAAACCTAAAGGTTTGCCTTTTACAAAGTCATTTTATAACGATTTATATTTCGATAGTTCATCTGTTTGTGAGCTTTTTGTTTATTTCCTCTTTTCATGTTACATCTACAGCCTAGTTCTGTACTTGAATGATGATTGATGGCAGTTGTACTAATTTAATGTTTTTGGATATATCTCAGTGTTGCTGCTGCACCCACTCTTCTGATATCTTTGTTTCTGATTTTTTTGGGTCTCTTCTCATTTACATTCCATATTTTCATAGCTCATTTCTATGATGTTTTTTAAACAGTTTCTTATTGTTAATCTTCAAGTTTAACATTAGTTTGACAGACAGATTGTTTTATATTGCTCATTTTCTATTACATAATACATGTTTATTGCTTAGAATTAATAATGTGTGGTTCACGTTTCTGCATCTGTTCATCAAATTCAGACTTCATTTTCCATAGTGTGCTTTTCCAAATTAATGATAATTTGCTTCACAAATGTTTGAAATCTTTCACTCGTTTCAATTTCTTATTTTTTTATAGCGATGGTTGAAAATGTTGGAAAATGACAGGATTTTAAATGTCATAGATATGATAATTTTATACAAGCTTTTTGAGGGAAGCTTGTGTTCGCATAAAAGATCAAGAAACAAGAACTGCCAGGTGATTGATTCATGACCTCTTGAAAGACAGACAGAGCAAGGACAACATATTATGAAGAGCAATGCTTATTGTACACACTATCTGTAGCAAGAAAATGTACCAAATATGGATACAAATTTGCAGGTTTGCAGCAAAATCAATTAATGCATTAGAATTAAAATAGGAAAACCCACAGGCAATATCGACATCAAGATGTTATTTACATTACCTTGCTTTTGTGTTATTTATTGTTATATTTGTTTTCAAATGTTACCCCAGAACAAAGTAAGACTCTATTATGAGGCAGGGTTCCCAGAACACAAAGAACACTGTGAGAGTGCTTCATGGAGGAAACCTCCAGCATTTGCGATATTTGAGCCAGCTCTCAGCTTGTCCCAGCTAGAGGATCCTTCAGCGTTACATTCTTTCAGCAAACAGTAAGTGTGAGTTTTTGTTGCTATAAGAGTTTACTCTCAACTGTTCTTTCTTAAAATTACTTGTAAGAATAAATTGTTTGACAAGGATACTTAACATTTTTCAGAAATAATCAGCAGATGTACCAGTTTGTTATTTCAGTAGCTCATTGATCTTCACACTCGTACTTCATCACCTTAGATATTTCTTCTTTAACCCTAGATTATGAGACCGTCATAAAAATTACCACCTCAAACTACAAATTCAAACATTTGCCACGAGCAAACATCCCCCCCCCACACACACACACACACATACACACATGCCTTCCTAATTACTACCTCTGGTGACCCCTGAGTGTTGGATTTGTTTCCTTTGACGTTGGATCAGACACAAATGTGCGTACTGTAAAAAGTACTATGGCCTTGTATAAAAGGGACTTTTTTTAAAAGTTTCATTAATTTTCAAGAAGTTTGTTTTTTTCCCCTTTTTTTTTCTTATGATGGGGGAAAGCTCTGCATTTGCCGAGACATCAAAGAAACCTTTGTAACACTGTATAGCCAGTGAACAACGCTAACAGGAAGCAAAATGTACTGCTGGATTGACGGGCTGATTACCGCCGTGTCAATAGACAATGTAACACCTCTGGTAGCCAAGGCACAATGGGTTGAATTTCTGGCAATAAATCTAACGTATGGCCAGGATATGATTACAGCATCTGATCCCTGTGTCTCAGCTTCAGTAAACACAGCTGTTATTTTCTGAACTCCAAATGTAACAATTAATTGGTTGTAGTTCTTACTACGGTCTCATATAAACGTGACTCACAAATAGGTAATGTAATCTAGGGTTAAGACCTCCTTACAGGCTATAGTCGTTGATGCAACTGGATAAGGGGAGACGGTTGGCATTTAAAAGAGTGACTTCCTCAACTGAACAAGCCACCTGATGATGATGATAGTCAAAGATTTTCCAATTATCTATGGCTACATTATCAAATTTGTGATCATTGAATGACATAATTGTCCATTCTCAGACTAGCCTAACTTCCCTCTGTAAGCATTATGGATCCTAACATTAGGTCTCTTACGCAACCTCCTAGTATATAACAGAGGACATGCATACTAATGACTCTTAGCATGAGAATGGAGATAGAAGCAACAATAACATGGTTGGTAACAGAGCGTGGATCAAGCAGTCATGGTGATGGAATCGCAAAGTATACAAATTCTAGCCAACACACTTGGATAATGTCATGTGTCAAGTGAATGGCATAACATCTCCGAAAATACCAACACAATAGTCGATACAATACACAATAGTTGGGAGAACCAGTGGCGTAGCGTGAACCACAGTAGTGTTTGCCCCGGGGCGAAACATTCCAAAATAAAAAAAAAAAGGAATATTATTATCTTTTTTTTTAATTTAATTTTTTTTTAGTAAAGAAAATAGTTATTACATAAAGTAAAGTAAAGAGCACCGTCACGCCAAGTGGTGTATTGGGAATATGGTGTTAGTGACTATAATTTTAATAAACATTCGATACATGGTTTTTCTCCATTCGGAGAACAAAATTGTCAATCAAGAAGATACGTGGCAGGACAAAATCACTAGCATAGAATTTGGAAATGTACCAGTCAAACACCAGTGGATAAAGAGATACAGCGAAGACGATGGCGCTGGATAGGACACGCACTACGGAAGCCAACTGAGAGTATTACACAACAGGCCCTTTTTTGGAATCGCCAGGGGAAAAGACAAAGAGGAAGACCAAGGAATTCTTGGAGAAGACAGATGGAAGCAGAGATGAAGATGATGGGGAAGACATGGAATGATCTTAAAAGAATGGCAAAAAAAAAAAAACAACAGAACGACTTGGAAAGTGTTTGTTGAAGACCTATGCTCCACAGTGAGCTGAAAGTGTTTGTTGAAGACCTATGCTCCACAGGGAGCTGAAAGTGTTTGTTGAAGACCTATGCTCCACAGTGAGCTGAAAGTGTTTGTTGAAGACCTATGCTCCACAGGAAGCTGAAAGGTAGAAGAAGAAGAAGAAGAATATAGTAGCTTCTGTGGAGGCTTCAATGTCCAAGAAAAACAGACTGGTGGACTGGATGTGGCCAGTGGGCTGCCATTTAGCCATCACTTCTCTAACCTCTCTCTCTCTGTTTAATGCTACAAAAGAGTTTAGTCGTTATCAATTGAGAAAATAAACAAATATAATTGTTTAATTACAACAAGATTAGATGTTTCTTTTTCCTTTTAGAAATTCTTTTTCAAAGAAACAGGCAGAATATTTCATAGCTCATCAAGCACTAATGCTGACTCATCATGAAGGAAAGGCATTGTCTCCAGACCAACTACAACACAAGATTTGTGACATTCTCTCAGCCAATCCAGACTTAGCAGAAGCTGTGAGTTATTTATTTATTTTTTTTCATTCATCAGCTTTTACCTCTGACGAAGTTCCTTGAGACTAGGAACTGAATTTTGCGTGTTAATCCATTTTTCCCTGACAGCCATGTGCACAGGGGTCCCTTGCCGCACAGGAAGATAACTCTGACTTTGGAGGTACTCATATTTTTTCTGTTGATGAGTAATTGATGTTTCAAGCTGGGCCTCGCTGCTGAGACCAGGGGTTGCTACCGCAGAGAGAAATCATAAATAAAAATCCCAGCTGGTGCAGCCGGATTTGAACCCACAACCTCTCTGTTTTGTGGCCGGCATCTTGCCTCAAGACCACCCAGTTCCCCCAAGTTGTGAGATTGAAGCTAGAGATGTGCTTTTATTTATTGTTACATCCAAAACTTGACTTGACTTTTTAAGTAATAAACATCTCACCATTTATATTTCCCAGCAAACAATGTCTTGTCTGCTTCATTTCTAAGTAACAAATGTTTCATCTGCCCCTTCTGCGTTTCACCAGATACATTTCTAAATTATTAATGTCTCGTCTGTTCCACTATTTCTACATTAACTCATGTTTCACCAGATACATTTCTAAATTATTAATGTCTCGTCTGTTCCACTATTTCTACATTAATTCATGTTTCATCAGATACATTTCTAAATTATTAATGTCTCGTCTGTTCCACTATTTCTTCATTAACTCATGTTTCACCAGTTTCATTTCTAAACTGGTGAAATGTCTCGTCAGTTTTACTTTTCCTAAATTAACTAACTTTTCTCAATTTTCATCTCTAAATTATTAATGTCTCTTATTTTCTACACCCTAAGAAATAACATCTCATCTGTTCCATTACAAATTTACTGATTTTGTTTAGTAAGCATATTATGAAAATATTTGTTAGGCTATTTATATGAAATAATGACTATGTATATTTTTTAAAATATAAAAATTTGTTTATTACCATGCATGCCAATGTAAATAAAACAAACTGCAGGGCTCCATCAAGAACACTTAGTTTTCACTTGAAGACTCGATAACCGATTGGATAGCGATTTTAATGTTTTTTTGTCTGTTATTGTGACACATAATTTTGATGAATCTATCTATCTATCTATTGTCCTTTCGAGCCGAAGATGGCACATAGGGCAGAACCACAATCTCAAAAACAGAAACCTTGCATGCCAAAGTGGCACATATTGCAGAGATCACTGCTCTAAAATATATGGCGCTGTTTACATAACAATACTTTTTACAATGACAGCTTGTCAAGCCATCGATCAACCTCCTTAGTCGCCTCTTGCGACATGCCTGGAAGGTCACAATGTCACTAATCTTTACTTCCCTCATAATGAGGCCCCAATAACACACAGGAATTTGATGAATAGTTGATTTAAAAAAATATTTTACAGTACAGCTAATAATTTATTTGATCAGTTTTAAATAATATAGTCCTACTAGTCTTATCATCAATAGCCAGCAAAATTGGGCTTGAGATCAATCATGAAAAGACTAAGGTCATGAAAAGTTTAATTCCAACAGACGACAAAATATACATGGAAAACAAACCAGTGGAAGAGATCAATCACTTTATCTATCTTGGAAGTCACATTGATCGAGAAGGGGATACAAGTAAAGAAATTAGAATCAGAATGGCTAAAGCAGCAATGTCTTTAAGAAGCCTTGAAAAGTTTTGGAAATCAGCCCTTACATATGCGTGTGAAAGCTGGAAAACAACAAGAGATATAGAAACAAAGTTGAACGCATTTGAAAATAAATGTCTAAGGAAAGTACTTGGTATAGTGTGGAACGAATTCAAAACAAACAAGGAAATTGGAGAAATCACCAATCAACCACTTTCTTCAGTAATAAGGAAAAGACGATGGTCATATGTTGGACATGTGATGAGAAGAGATAATAACTGAATAGCAAAGCAAGCCCTCATGTGGGAAACAACAGGTAAGAGGAAAAGAGGAAGACCCAGAGAGACACTGAGAAGAACATTGATGAGAGAGGCAAGAGCAGCAGGAATCGGCTCCCACAATGAGATAGAGCTGCTTGCACAGAACAGGGACAAATGGCGAGATTTGATAAAATATCTTTAAAAGAATTGAAAACTGCTAGAACAAAAATTTAGGTAAGAGAAGGAGTATCTTGGTCTAATGCCAATTAGCCCTATGGGCTGGCTCGAAAGGTCAATAGATAGATAAACTAGTCTGCCCAGCAGATCTCATTAATGAGAAAATGCTGTAGATAGTTATACTTTTAAAAAAATAGTATTATTAATTAACTTTGTTGGTCTGTAGCACTTCCTCAGCTACATGAATAGCCTAAGGGTAAAGGAGTATTGCACTGCCCTGCACAACCTGTACCACTATTTTGATAGAAAGGCCTGTGTTCCCAATGAAGGAAGTACCAACAAGAAGAAGGGGACAACAGAAGAGGTGGCTATGAGATACGCAGCTTTGAATCTTGCATCTCTGCAGTTTCGCTTTGGAAACAAGTATGGTGTTTGTTACCACTCTTTTGTACTTAAATTATAAGACTAGTATGTTTTGTTTTTCTCTTGTTTGTTACGCCAGCTTTATATTTCTAGTAAAGTCCTGAACGACTGACTTCTTTTTAAAAATATCACTTTTTTCCTCATTGGCAGCCATGTGTTCAGGTGTCCCTTGCCATACAGGCAGATATTCTTTAACTTCAGAGGTACTCTAATTTTATTATCGTCAAGAGCTTTATCAATTTTGCCTGGACAGCAACAGCCACTGTTGCCCTACTCTTTTCAATTTTCAGTTGTTAAGAGCTCTTTAACATGCATAAAATGTACACAGGACCTCCTGTTGTTTTTGCCATTATCCAAGAGGGCTACACATTGAATATCACTTCATCAGAGACTAGGGGAAAGTTAAAGCCACAAAGAAACCACAAGTTCAACAAATCTTTGAAAAATTTACACCACCTGTGGTGGGAATCGAATCTGGCACATTCTTGTCCAGAGGCAAACTGTCTTACCACTAGACCATCCAGCTCCCATAAGATTAATTTAAAGTGTGAGAGCAGGTCAGTGCTATGTTCCTAGGAGAGCAGATCAGTGCTATGTTCCTGTGAGAGCAGATCAGTGCTATGTTCCTGTGGGAGCAGGTCAGTGCTATGTTCCTGTGAGAGCAGGTCAGTGCTATGTTCCTAGGAGAGCAGGTCTGTGCTATGTTCCTGTGAGAGCAGATCAGTGCTATGTTCCTGTGAGAGCAGGTCAGTGCTATGTTCCTGTGAGAGCAGGTCAGTGCTATGTTCCTGTGAGAGCAGGTCAGTGCTATGTTCCTGTGAGAGCAGATCAGTGCTATGTTCCTGTGAGAGCAGATCAGTGCTATGTTCCTGTGAGAGCAGATCAGTGCTATGTTCCTGTGAGAGCAGGTCTGTGCTATGTTCCTGTGAGAGCAGGTCAGTGCTATGTTCCTGTGAGAGCAGATCAGTGCTATGTTCCTGTGAGAGCAGATCAGTGCTATGTTCCTGTGAGAGCAGATCAGTGCTATGTTCCTGTGAGAGCAGATCAGTGCTATGTTCCTGTGAGAGCAGGTCAGTGCTATGTTCCTGTGAGAGCAGGTCAGTGCTATGTTCCTGTGAGAGCAGTTCAGTGCTATGTTACTGTGAGAGCAGGTCTGTGCTATGTTCCTGTGAGAGCAGGTCAGTGCTATGTTCCTGTGAGAGCAGATCAGTGCTATGTTCCTGTGAGAGCAGATCAGTGCTATGTTCCTGTGAGAGCAGATCAGTGCTATGTTCCTGTGAGAGCAGATCAGTGCTATGTTCCTGTGAGAGCAGGTCAGTGCTATGTTCCTGTGAGAGCAGGTCAGTGCTATGTTCCTGTGAGAGCAGGTCTGTGCTATGTTCCTGGGAGAGCAGATCAGTGCTATGTTCCTGGGAGAGCAGGTCAGTGCTATGTTCCAGGGAGATCAGTTCAATGCTATGTTCCTGGGAGAGCAGTTCAGTGCTATGTTCCTAAATATGATCATGCTCCAGTCATTCTCATCTGTAAATCATCATCAAATTTCATCTTGTCCTTAACAAACCTTTTTTTTTTCTCCATGTTTTCCTTATAATTTTTTTTTCTCACTTTTTTCTCTTTCCCTCTAACTTCAAAAACAAAATCTGTCCGGCAGTAATTTTGATTGCTGTTCTTGATGTTCTATCCAGAACCACGATCTTCTTACTAATATTGTTTTTCTTCCTTAGTCCACATTGGTGATCTTTTATTTTTGACTCAAGCACCTCATCATCATTGGGTGCCGTCTCCCCATCGAAGATTGGCTGCCATAGAGTACCATTTTACTCTGTATTTTGTCATGATGGTGCATGTTGTCATAGGTTCACCAGTCCATCTTTTGATGTTATTGGTCTACTTTAGTCTTCGTTCAGCCACTGCCTTGTCTACCTTATACCTTCCCTCCCAAGATCACTTTAAGTAAGGTATTGTATCTCTTCACTCACATGCCCTACAAAATTCTCAATTGTCTTTTTCTGACTGTGTTCAGTAGTTTTTATTTTTCAGGCATATATTTTTGCTCATTTTATTTTAAGTGATCTTTTATTTTTATCTGCAATGCTTAATTTTTTTTTTATGTACTGTATTATAGTTAGATCCTAATTTCAGTTTTACTAGTTCGAAATTATTTTGTTTTGGAGGCTTCATTATTAGTTTGCTATGTGGGACTAGTTTTTTTTTTACTTACATATCTGTGTGTGTGTTGTTTATTTGTTCCTGCTGAAGGCCGATTGAGCCAAAACATTATTCAAATTTGTGTCGTTCATCAATTACGTAAAGCTTTAACCATACTATTTTTTCTATTTGTTTTTTTCATTTTTTCTTCCTAATTTTAGTTTGTTTGTTTGTACTGTCTGTGTTGAAGTAGGCCATTTTTGAGCTGCAACATTTCTAACGCTTCTGTTCATTCTTTATTATCATAAAACTGTAATTATACACTATACATTTTTTCATTTTCTTCATCTCTTATCTATTTTTCTGGCTGTCATTTTGTTTTGTTCTCTGTCCTTCTAGACTTGACATCAGTTTAATAGTATGGTTGAAGTTCCTTGGTATATTTTTTTACATTAAATTTTGTTGACCTTTTAAAAAAAAATTGTTAATGAAACTGTTGAAAGTACCTCATAAATGCTTGTATTCTTACCATGCACTGGTCCTTAATTGATGTAGTTGCTGAGGTAGATGTATGTTTCTATAGTTTCTGATTTTAACAGACAATTGCTGTGTGTATGTGGTTAGTGGTACTGTCTGTACTTTAATTGTAACAGCAATAATCTCCATGTATATAATAATACCTGGTCATAATTGCAACTATTAAGCATTTCTTCTCTCTTTTCATTCTATTTTCAGGAATGAATGTAGAGCAGCTCTTAAAGAAGCCATCAGACTGGCTCAGGAGAGCAATGACCAGATCTGTTTGCAACATGCCCTAGTAGGTATTTGTTAGCTCAGGAGAGCAATGACCAGATCTGTTTGCAACATGCCCTAGTAGGTATTTGTTAGCCCAGGAGAGCAATGACCAGATCTGTTTGCAACATGCCCTAGTAGGTATTTGTTAGCTCAGGAGAGCAATGACCAGATCTGTTTGCAACATGCCCTAATAGGTATTTGTTAGCCCACAGCATCCATGATGACTCCATCTCTGTATTGGTTGATAAGTTATTTTTGTGTGCAATAGGTGTTCTGAAAAATACTTTAAGTTTTTACTGTAATTTGTTGCCTTAATTTGCACTTTTAGTAACAGTGTTTGTCTTTCAGTACCACAAGAGGTAGAAGTTATTTTACTGGCTTTAGATGCTGATGTTGTTTGTTGATAACTTTTGTCTGTGTCTTCATAAAAACCATCATTGTTGTAGTGTTCATTTTTGATATTCAACTTAAAGGAATATAGGTACCCTCTGGAGGATGAATGCTTTGGGAGCCACGTGGCATGTTGGCCACTAGTTCTTTCTTGAGCCAAAGTTGATCATAAGAAAATGATGAATTTATGGAAAAGTTGAAGGCTGGAAGTCTCTGCCAAGAGATAAATAATTTACAATTTTCTACAAGACAGGAAGTCTCTGCCAAGAGATAAATAGTTTACAATTTTCTACAAGACAGGAAGTCTCTGCCAAGAGATAAATAGTTTACAATTTTCTACAAGACAGGAAGTCTCTGCCAAGAGATAAATAGTTTACAATTTTCTACAAGGCAGGAAGTCTCTATCAAGAGCTATTCAGACTGACGCCAGGACAAAAGATAGGAAATATTGCATCAAAACTGTGATCTAGTAGGCAACACTTGATTTGACTGTTAAGTAATGGTTCCTACCATGCATTGCTAGGCATATGGTGTTAAGTGATCATATTTTTCTATAACTACAGCACACTTTTTGGGTGATGTGGCCGTATCAAGCCAAATTTGACTGTGCAATGAGAGTTGTATTTAATCAACATTTGTGTAAGCTGTTGATTCAGGATTTGTTATCACTTTTAGGTATGGTTGAATCTTTTGGGAGAAAACCATGCTGGAGTGACACAACTTGAGAGATCAGTCCGGAAAACCATTGATCTTTCCCTCCCGGTAAGCCAGTATTACTCTAATGCCATATATTTTACTTTTATGCTCAACTAATTTCAAGACTGTGATCTATACTCCTATAAGCAGCAGAAACTTGGAGCATGAACCATAAGATTGAAAATTGACTAAGAGGATCAGAAGGTCACTGTCTTAAGAAGATTCTAAACATCCATTGGGATCAATTATGGAAATGTTCCAGTCAAATACCAGTGGATAAAGAGATACAGCGAAGATGATGGTGCTGAATAGGACACACACTGTGGAAGCCTACCAAGAGTATTACACAACAGGCCCTTTTTTGGAATCCCCAGGGAAAAAGACCAAGAGGAAGACCAAGGAATTCTTGGAGAAGACAGATAGAAACAGAGATGAAGATGGTGAGGAAGACATGGAATGATCATAAAAGAATGGCAAGAAACAGAACGGCTTGGAAAGTGCTTGTTGAAGACCTATGCTCCACAGGGAGCTGAAAGGAAAAAGAAGAAGAAGATTGAAATCAATACAATACTAACAAAGAATTTGCGAGAAGATCAGATATTAACAACATCAATTAAAAAGTGAAAAGAAGGTGTTGGAAATGGCTAGACCATGTTCTACGAATGAAGCAAACCAGGCATCCATACCTAGCATTAACATGGACACCACCTGGCAAATGAAGAAGAGGCAGACATTGATTTCATATATGATGAAATGATAGAGGCTGGCAAATCCTAACGAGAGTTGTCCATGCTTACTCCAAACCAGTATGGATGATCTCTTGTGGGTGCCCTTTGCTCTGATCGAAGTTCAAAGGATTAAGAAAAAGAAAGAATTTCAAGACTTATCTTTTTTTCAATTTCTTCACTCACGTGCTTCTTTTCTTCCAATCCTCCAAGCTCCATGCTCTTTTCTATCACTATTTGCTATCACTATTTTCTGTTGCTCTTTTCTATCACTTTTTTCTGTTGCTCTTTTCTATCATTCTTTTCCATCGCTCTTTTCTGTTGCTTTTTTATCACTCTTTTCTATCGCTCTTTTGAAGATTCATTGTTTCAAGAGAGGGACTGGCTGCTCTAGAGGTAAGGTGTCAGCGTGTGGACAAGAAGATCCTGGGTTAAATTAACCACCACAGGTGGTTGAAAAAAAATTGTTAATCGATGGTTTTTTCATGACTTTACCCTCCCCCGGGTAACTAGGGTAGCAAGATCTGATGTCTAGCCCTCTCGGATAATGGTGAAAAACAGAAATTCCAGTGGACATTCTGCACACATTAAAGAACCCCTTTGCAGTTTGAAATTGAAAAAAGTAGGTCTAATATGGCAGCTGTTCAGACAAAATAGGTAGGAAATAATCCACCCTGACATTAAAACTCTTGGTGGTAAAAACTATGAGAGCACTTCTGAAGTTTGTGAATATCTGCCTGTATGGTGGGGGACACTTGAGTACACAATTACCAGTGTGAAAAATAGGAAAAAGTTATATTTGCACAAAATTTAGTCCATTGAAACTTCGCAGGAATCGGCTTCCTAAATGAAATAAAGCTGCTTGCACAGAACAGAGACAAATGGCGATATTTAATAAAATATCTTTAAAAGAATTGAAAACTGCTAGAACAAAAATTTAGATAAGAGAAAGAATATCTTGGTCTACCCCCTATGGGCCGGCTACGACTCGAAAGGTCAATAGATAGATAGATAGATATTGTCACAAATAAGCACATCAAAGCCATACTGCAATTTAATATATTCACTTTATGTGCTTGTGAGCGGGTGGCTGAATCAATAACTTAATGGGCTCCAAATCAGGATGATGCTGGTTAGAATCCCGGTAGGGTCTAAAGTTTTTTTTTATCGGGGGTGAAATAAAAACTCAGACCCAAACACCTTACAAGTGGCCTTTATTCTCCAACCCTACAATTTCCCCCAGCAGACCCCATTGCTGGGAAAATGCTGTCAAGATAGTTTTTTTTTTAAATCTGTTCAGCACTTTAGTCTTCAAATTGAAAACATTGTTATAGTTGACTAATTAAATTTGAACAAATTGTACATTTCAACAGAATCTGACTGTATTGGGCCTTAATTGGATTAGTAAAGACCTTGGCATGGGAACGGAAACACCGGCCAGGTTTGTTGTTTCTCCTTTCTAGCTAATGTTAATGTAGCAGTGAATATAACTTTTCTTCTTCATCAACCTTCTCCATTCTCTCTATCTTTAGTCATTCTTTGAGACACTTCAGAGTCAATGCTTGTCAATTCTGATGTGATTGTCCCATCTCTTTCTCTGCCTCTCTCTCCACAATTCCTTGCAGGATGGTCTTTGTAGGACCAGATGATCAAGATATTTGGCCACACAATTTAAGTTTGCACTTATTCACAATAGTCAAAAGATTCATCAGCATCATGTGCCATGCCAGTTTGCGTAGGCAATCATGTCCTTCCACAATCTTCTATCCACCGTGCATTGTATCAATTCTGTTGTTAACTGTTTTCCATGCCATGACACCAAGCTATCTAGTATTTTCTCTCTTTGTCATCCACGACCTCTCTTTCACTGTATTTTGCCAGTTGTAACCAAGTATTCCAACTTTCCTCTTTTCATGATGTGCCCAAAAAATGTTGATTGTTTCTCTGTTTCTTAGGAGCTCCCTTTTTGTGTTGGCCTCTTTGAGAATTTCTTCATTGGTCTTTTTAATTGTCCAGGGAACTTTCAATATTCTTCTGAGAAACCCCATCTCTGTCTAAAGATTATATACTTCAATCGCTTGTATCTTTTTGCTAACATTTTCATTTCTGAAATGATCTAAGTATCCAAAATCCTACAGTAATATACATCTCTACAGCATGTATTTTTTTCTACATCCCTGCTATGTTACAAGTTATCTAGAAAAAAACTGATATAACAGGGGGAACCATTAGCCTAATTTTATAGCCAAGAGTGATGTTTTTCTTTCCAAATAAGTGTTACCTTAAAAAAATATCAGAATTTGTCATGTATATTATATATAATCTTCTGGGATCAAGGACATAATGTTTCCCAAATGAATGTTATGTGGATATGTATTTTGGGTAATGAATATCTGTACCAGCAATCTCCTTGTGTCTTTTGCGGTAGCTCTAACAGCTGATGAAATCAAGACAATTTTTTACATGATAATTACTCTACCTCTTCATTTACCTACCTTACAATTTCCTCTCACATTTCTCTGCATTATTGTTTAAACCAGTCCAAGTGAATGGATTGCATACCTATGCAACACTCAGTTAATATTTCTAAATAGAGAGACTGTGGTTCAGAGATAAGATGTTGGCTTCTGTACAAGAAGGTCCCTGGTTCAATTCGAAACCAAAAACTGGAAATTTTTCAAAAATCGATTTTGTGGTTTCCTCATGACTTTACCTCCCACTGGTTTCTGGGTGGAGAGATCTGATGTCTAGCTCTCTGTGAGTGGAGAGATCTGATGTCTAGCTCTCTGTGAGTGCAGAGATCTGATGTCTAGCTCTCTGTGAGTGGAGAGATCTGATGTCTAGCTCTCTGTGAGTGGAGAGATCTGATGTCTAGCTCTCTGTGAGTGCAGAGATCTGATGTCTAGCTCTCTGTGAGTGGAGAGATCTGATGTCTAGCTCTCTCTGAGTGGAGAGATCTGATGTCTAGCTCTCTGTGAGTGGAGAGATCTGATGTCTAGCTCTCTGTGAGTGGAGAGATCTGATGTCTAGCTCTCTGTGAGTGGAGAGATCTGATGTCTAGCTCTCTGTGAGTGGAGAGATCTGATGTCTAGCTCTCTGTGAGTGGAGAGATCTGATGTCTAGCTCTCTGTGAGTGGAGAGATCTGATGTCTAGCTCTCTGTGAGTGGAGAGATCTGATGTCTAGCTCTCTGTGAGTGCAGAGATCTGATGTCTAGCTCTCTGTGAGTGGAGAGATCTGATGTCTAGCTCTCTCTGAGTGGAGAGATCTGATGTCTAGCTCTCTGTGAGTGGAGAGATCTGATGTCTAGCTCTCTGTGAGTGGAGAGATCTGATGTCTAGCTCTCTGTGAGTGGAGAGATCTGATGTCTAGCTCTCTGTGAGTGGAGAGATCTGATGTCTAGCTCTCTCTGAGTGGAGAGATCTGATGTCTAGCCCTCTCTGGGTGGAGAAATTTTATGTCTGGTCCTCCCAGAAAACGGTGAAAAACAGGAGGTTCTATATGCACTCACATATGTTACAAAATCCTTGGCAGTTTAAAGTTGAAAAGAGTAGGTCAGAAATGCCAACCACCTGGGCCGAAATTATAAAGCAAATCTCCCATAATGTAGATGGATGTTTCGGGTCCAAAGGTGTAAATATCATGGCCTCGTTGTAACTTAGTGACACCACATATCCACGCCCACTTAATGAATGTAAACTAAGGAGAGGAAGAGATATTTCTCAATAATTGTAAAGAGATCTCCATGTTTGCAAGTTGATGCTTCAATATGTCATTGTCTCTGTGTGTGAGATGATCTAAGTATGAGATGATCTAAGTGTGAGATGATCTAAGTGTGAGATGATCTAAGTATGAGATGATCTAAGTATGGGATGATCTAAGTGTGAGATGATCTAAGTGTGAGATGATCTAAGTATGAGATGATCTAAGTGTGAGATGATCTTAGTATGAGATGATCTTAGTATGAGATGATCTAAGTATGAGATGATCTAAGTATGAGATGATCTAATTGTGAGATGATCTAAGTGTGAGATGATCTAAGTATGAGATGATCTAAGTGTGAGTTGATCTAAGTATGAGATGATCTAAGTGTGAGATGATCTAAGTATGAGATGATCTAAGTATGAGATGATCTAAGTGTGAGTTGATCTAAGTATGAGATGATCTAAGTGTGAGATGATCTAAGTGTGAGATGATCTAAGTGTGAGATGATCTAAGTGTGAAGTGATCTAAGTGTGAGATGATCTAAGTGGGAGATGATCTAAGTATGAGATGATCTAAGTGTGAGTTGATCTAAGTATGAGATGCACATTATTTTTCTGCAACATCTTTCATCATAGCTTATATCTTTTTTCTTTCTATAGCTGCTTTCAAGGTTCATGTGTATATGTATTTATATAACATGCTTGTTAAAAATAATTTCTTCTTCTTCTTCTTTCCTTCCTCATCTGCCTTTCAGCGTCGAGGGGAGATATAATTTGCGGTCTTTTGCTCTTCTGTTCGCCTCTGCTGCTGTTATGTTTCCTAGTGCTTCTAATATTCCATGGACCCATCTTTTACGTGGTCGACCCTTGGGTCTGGTGTTCTCACAACATTTGTTGATGGCTTGTTGTGTTGAGTTTTGTTCTTTCTACCTTGTCACGTGGCCAAACAATTTTATCTGTTGTTCCCTTATATATTCTATTGCGGGGGCTATTCCTGCTTTTTTTCTCAGTTCTTCATTTCTGATCTTATCTCTCAGATTGTTTCCTGTCACATAATTTCTGTTAGTATAAAATAATTTATTAGTGTAAAATAATTTGTTAATGTAAAATAATTTCTGTTGATGTATTTATCATTTGTCTAGTTTAATTCCAACAGGTGACAAAATATACATGGAAAACAAACCAGTAGAAGAGATCGATCACTTTATCTATCTTGGAAGTCACATTGATCGAGAAGGGGATACGAGCAAAGAAATTAAAATCAGAATAGCTAAAGCAGCAATGTCTTTCAGAAGCCTTGAAAAGTTGTGGAAATCAAAACTTATCAGCACAAACACAAAACTTAGGCTATTCAAATCAAATGTACTATCAACCCTTACGTATGCGTGTGAAAGCTGGAAAACAACAAGAGATATAGAAACAAAGTTGAACGCATTCAAAAATAAATGTCTAAGGAAAATACTTGGTATAGCATGGAACGAATTCAAAACAAATGAGGAAATTAGAGAAATCGCCAATCAACCACTAATATCTTCAGTAATAAAGAAAAGACGATGGTCATACGTTGGACATGTGATGAGAAGAGTTAATAACCGAATAGCAAAGCAAGCCCTCATATGGGAAACAACAGGTAAAAGAAAAAGAGGAAGACCCAGGGAGACACTGAGAAGAACATTGATGAGAGAGGCAAGAGCAGCAGGAGTCGGCTCCCTCAATGAGATAGAACTGCTTGCACAGAACAGAGACAGATGGCGAGATTTGATAAAATATCTTTAAAAGAAAACTGCTAGAACAAAAAATCCATATAGGAGAAGGTGTATCTTGGTCTACGCCCTATGGGCCGGTTACGGCTCGAAAGGTCAATAGATAGATTTATCATTATAATTGTTCTTTTTAATTTTTGTTTTAATGGTATTTCATGGCTTTAATATTTTCTATTGTTTGTTGATATTTTCCCATCTTTAGAGTTATATATTACTTCACTCAAAGTAACTTGATCAACTGCATGCATTCCAACTACGACATGATGTCCTCAGGATGCATACAGAGAGCAGCTATGTGGCACTTTTATGGGAAGAGGTAACTGGCATGGAGTTGTGGCTTAATTTGTAACATATTAGTAAAAGAAAAAAAAAGTCAAGATTCCCTCCTCTGCCTTATTAGGCATATTGGAAATAAGGTGTTAGTGACCAGATTTTTCTTACACCATGGCACATTTATGGGTGATGTGGTTAGTATCATGTCAGGGCGCCTTTACTTCCCAGAAAAATACCTGGTACCCATTTTTAAAAACTGGGTGAACCCTTGAGTCTTGTCAGTCTGAAAAAAATAAATCTGTCACTTTTGGGGATTGAACTCGAACCATTCTGATAAGGAAGTCACTAACCACTCAGCCACCGAGGTTCCGTAAATTAGTAGAGAAGCAATACAAAAAATAGCCACTACCAAAATGAAATGTGTTAAACACATGGCAGGGAATAACCTGAGAGATAAGATCAGAAATGAAGAACTGAGAGAAAAGCTAGGAATAATTTCTACCATTGAATACTTTTAGAAACAATGAAGAACTGAGAGAAAAGCTGGGAATAATTCCTATCATTGAATACTTTTAGAAACAATGAAGAACTGAGAGAAAAGCTAGGAATAATTCCTACCATTGAATACTTTTAGAAACAATGAGGAACTGAGAGAAAAGTTAGGAATAATTCCTATCATTGAATACTTTTAGAAACAATGAAGAACTGAGAGAAAAGCTGGGAATAATTCCTATCATTGAATACTTTTAGAAACAATGAAGAACTGAGAGAAAAGCTGGGAATAATTCCTATCATTGAATACTTTTAGAAACAATGAAGAACTGAGAGAAAAGCTGGGAATAATTCCTATCATTGAATACTTTTAGAAACAATGAAGAACTGAGAGAAAAGCTAGGAATATTTCCTACCATTGAATACTTTTAGAAACAATGAAGAACTGAGAGAAAAGCTGGGAATAATTCCTATCATTGAATACTTTTAGAAACAATGAAGAACTGAGAGAAAAGCTGGGAATAATTCCTATCATTGAATACTTTTAGAAACAATGAAGAACTGAGAGAAAAGCTAGGAATAATTCCTACCATTGAATACTTTTAGAAACAATGAAGAACTGAGAGAAAAGCTAGGAATAATTCCTATCATTGAATACTTTTAGAAACAATGAAGAACTGAGAGAAAAGCTGGGAATAATTCCTATCATTGAATACTTTTAGAAACAATGAAGAACTGAGAGAAAAGCTGGGAATAATTCCTATCATTGAATACTTTTAGAAACAATGAGGAACTGAGAGAAAAGTTAGGAATAATTCCTACCATTGAATACTTTTAGAAACAATGAAGAACTGAGAGAAAAGCTAGGAATAATTCCTACCATTGAATACTTTTAGAAACAACAAAGAAAATGGTTTGGTCACGTGTTAAGACAGAAAGATCAAAACACAACACAATGAGCCTTTAATAAACATTGTGAGAAACACTAGACCCACATGTTGATCATGATAAGGGATGGATGGATAGAAAATTAGGAAGCATAGCATCAGGTGAAGCCAACACTAGAGCATAAGACAGCAAATTACATCTCTTCTCCGCTGAAAAAGAATGGTAATTAAGAACAAGCATTTCAGCAATAATGAGTGCTCTTGAATTGTGATCACTTGAAAGGCAAGTGATGTGAGTAGGAATGGAAGTGGAAAAACAAAACATGTCTTGCCAAAGATGGAAGTATAGGACCCACAAGATGAAGATGTCATGGCTGGCTGTAAACTAGCACATAACTCATTTACACTCAACTAGTGTCTTCTTTGGAAATTAGCTCTCTTTTTGCTTTGACCTCTCTCAGAACATTTTCATTACTCTTCTTAGCTGTCCATGGTACTCTCAACATTCTTCTGTAAAACCACATTTCTACAGACTCCAGTGATTTTCTTGTCTGTTGTCCTATTGTCCATGATTCGCATCCATATGTTAAGACTGGCTCTACATAACATTTAAGAACTCTTTTTCTTGTTTCTATTGTCAAAAATGGATTGCATAGTATCTTCCTCATTTTTTGGAAAGCTGCTTTTGCCTGAGCCATTCTACATCTCACCTCTTTTGTACATCTTCCGTCAGAGGTTACAAAGTTCCCAAATATTTAAATTCATTTACCTGTTTTAATATTGTTCCACTTGTCTTTATTCTGCACTGAGGTGATGTCTTTTTCTTTGTTGTTACCATTACCTCTTATTCTTTAGGAAGAAACAATCATAATTTTTTAGCCATGTAATGAGAAGAGAACAACTGGAATATATTGTAACAACTGGGAAAATTGAGGGACGAAGAGATAGAGCGAAGCAAAGAGAAAAAATAACAGACAGCTTAAGAGAATGGCTTGGCAGAAGGTCAACAACAGAAATGATAAATAGCTGCCGAGATCGAAAATTGTGGAGAGACATGATCACCTACGCCAGTAGGCACGGTACTTGATGATGATGATTGGAGATTCAATGAAGGCAACTCTTGATGTGACAATGTGCTTGCTTTAGTTTGGCCCATCGGTACATTGTTGCCTTGAACATTATCAATGAAATCAATTAATCAAAGCTCATTAGACCCTTATTTAGATCATAGGCTATAAACAAGGTCTCTTCATCCATCCTTATCCTTAATCCAATGTTATTTAGGATTCCTGTGACTCATCCTCTCCATGTATTTCTGGGCCTTTTTGGCTTTCTCTTTCCCTGTGGGTTCCATAACAATGCCCATCTTACTATGTTGACATCAGGTTTTCTAAGTAATGTGTCAAATCCTCCATTTTCTATTCATAAACTGTTACTTGATTAACCCTTATTTTGTTCTTTCCATATGTCTTGAACATTTTATATTTTTCAGTTTTCTACTTTCTCTTCATTCATTTTCCTATACTGAAAAGCTTTATTGTACACAGAGATGAGATAGATGAGATATCTTTATTGATCTTATTAGATTTGTGGCTATAATAATCTAATCATCTCTTTAGTTAGAACAATGCTTCAACAGATGGGGTTTACACCAACATTGGGGAGTTGTAGGGGGCTCGCCACGGCTACTCAATTATCCTCATCTAAATAAGGAAGTGACAATTGGTCCTGCACCAATGAGAAGTTCAAACCTCAGGTTAGAGGAAAGTGCTACTGAATTTATGCACTATTTTAATGAGGAAGGAGACTGCAGTATAAATGGACTCAGAGTATTACAAGAGTTCTGTACACAACAACAAAATAGAGAGTGTATTCATCCAACAAGTAAATGAAGCCATTAGCATGTACTTTGTCATTGGCTGAAAGGATTTGGATGTCTTTGGAGCTGCTCTGAGCACACTGTGTCAGTTGTACTAACTAATCAAGCTTGATGCTAATAAAATCACAAACTAGAAGGAGGAATGAAAGGAAAAATAAGAATAAAGTTTCAAACTAGAAGGAGGAATGAAAGGAAAAATAAGAATAAAGTTTCAAACTAGAAGAAGAAATGAAAGGAAAAAATAAGAATAAAGTTTCAAACTAGAAGAAGAAATGAAAGGAAAATAAGAATAAAGTTTCAAACTAGAAGAAGAAATGAAAGGAAAAATAAGAATAAAGTTTCAAACTAGAAGAAGAAATGAAAGGAAAATAAGAATAAAGTTTCAAACTAGAAGAAGAAATGAAAGGAAAAAATAAGAATAAAGTTTCAAACTAGAAGAAGAAATGAAAGGAAAAATAAGAATAAAGTTTCAAACTAGAAGAAGAAATGAAAGGAAAAATAAGAATAAAGTTTCAAACTAGAAGAAGAAATGAAAGGAAAAATAAGAATAAAGTTTCAAACTAGAAGAAGAAATGAAAGGAAAAATAACTCATTATGACATTGTTGCTTTATTATTTCAGAGAACTCTGCTCCTTGGACAGTCAGATAGTCCTGA
Source organism: Megaustenia siamemsis (assembly GCA_032433765.1). Classification (NCBI taxonomy): domain Eukaryota; kingdom Metazoa; phylum Mollusca; class Gastropoda; order Stylommatophora; family Ariophantidae; genus Megaustenia; species Megaustenia siamemsis. Next base: position 11,653,775 of record JAVIAB010000059.1, on the reverse strand, counting down.
ATCTAAACACCAGCATTAAAGGTGTTTACTACAATGGCCAAGCAGTTTGTATTGCCATGTGCAATTTGGCACAGCATCATGCAGATTTGGTTAGTTTTGGTTTTTTTTCTTGTCTTTCTGCCTAGCAAATGAACACTGACATATAAACTAATTCATTAGATTTTTTGTTTCATGAGAGGGTTGCATTTTTTGGTTGTTTGTTTAAGTGAAATCATAAATACAACAAACAGTTATCATCAGTTGAAATAAGAGGACATGCTAAAATCAGATGTGAATCACTATTGTCCATCAAATCTAAATAGATATAGGCTAATTACACCATTGGGAATCCAAATTATGAAGACTATTGCAGCCTGTCACATTAATGGGGCCCAAGATTGCAACTGAGCATCAGAAGACACAACTTGTGATATCAGTTATCTCCCAAAACAAGTCTCAGAAAGAGTAGTAGCAAAGTGGTTTGCTGTGATTATCTACTGACCAGATTGGTCCAGGTTTTTTAAATATTTTTTTTTTGCATTCGCCAACTTTCACCTCTGGCAAAGTCCAAAGTCCCTAGAGACTAGGAATTAAATTTTGCCAGTTAATCCGTTTTTTTCCTGGCAGCCGTATGTGCATAAGGGTCCCTCGTCACACAGACAGATATCTCCGTCTTCGGAGGTATTAATATTTTTTTCGTAGTTGAGTAATTAATGTTTCACGCCGGCCTCACTGCTGAGACTAAGGGTGGTTGCCGCGGAAAGAAATTACAAATGAAAATCCCAACTAGCACAGCCAGGATTTGAACCCACAACCTCTTTGTCTTGAGACCAGCTTCTTGTCTTGAGGCCAACCAGTCCCCTGGTCCAGGTTTAGTTCCCATGATACATTTCTTTTTAAGCGTACATGATTTCAAGGTCCACCCTACTACTGGGTACCAGAGATTTTCTTTGAATAGTAGGTTAGTCTGGCATGGGTAGCCACAACACCTATAGTAGGTCAGTCTGGCATGGGTAGCCACAACACCTACAGTAGGTCAGTCTGGCATGGTTAGCTACAACACCTACAGTAGGTCAGCCTGGCATGGTTAGCCACAACACCTACAGTAGGTCAGCCTGGCATGGTTAGCCACAACACCTACAGTAGGTCAGCCTGGCATGGTTAGCCACAACACCTACAGTAGGTCAGCCTGGCATGGTTAGCCACAACACCTACAGTAGGTCAGCCTGGCATGGTTAGCCACAACACCTACAGTAGGTCAGCCTGGCATGGTTAGCCACAACGCCTACAGTAGGTCAGCCTGGCATGGTTAGCCACAACGCCTACAGTAGGTCAGTCTGGCATGGTTAGCCACAACGCCTACAGTAGGTCAGCCTGGCATGGTTAGCCACAACGCCTACAGTAGGTCAGTCTGGCATGGTTAGCCACAATGCCTACAGTAGGTCAGTCTGGCATGGTTAGCCACAACGCCTACAGTAGATCAGCCTGGCATGGTTAGCCACAACACCTACAGTAGGTCAGCCTGGCATGGTTAGCCACAACACCTACAGTAGGTCAGTCTGGCATGGTTAGCCACAACACCTACAGTAGGTCAGTCTGGCATGGTTAGCTACAACACCTACAGTAGATCAGTCTGGCATGGTTAGCCACAACACCTACAGTAGATCAGCCTGGCATGGTTAGCCACAACACCTACAGTAGATCAGCCTGGCATGGTTAGCCACAACACCTACAGTAGGTCAGCCTGGCATGGTTAGCCACAACACCTACAGTAGATCAGCCTGGCATGGTTAGCCACAACACCTACAGTAGGTGAGCCTGGCATGGTTAGCCACAACACCTACAGTAGGTCAGCCTGGCATGGTTAGCCACAACACCTACAGTAGGTCAGCCTGGCATGGTTAGCCACAACACCTACAGTAGATCAGCCTGGCATGGTTAGCCACAACACCTACAGTAGGTGAGCCTGGCATGGTTAGCCACAACACCTACAGTAGGTCAGCCTGGCATGGTTAGCCACAACACCTACAGTAGGTCAGCCTGGCATGGTTAGCCACAACACCTACAGTAGATCAGCCTGGCATGGTTAGCCACAACACCTACAGTAGGTCAGCCTGGCATGGTTAGCCACAACACCTACAGTAGGTCAGTCTGGCATGGTTAGCCACAACACCTACAGTAGATCAGCCTGGCATGGTTAGCTACAACACCTACAGTAGATCAGCCTGGCATGGTTAGCCACAACACCTACAGTAGATCAGTCTGGCATGGTTAGCCACCTACAGATGTGTGAGTGGTCAATAACGCATGTGGACACTTGAACCATATCTCCTAGATGCCACGAGGCATGACAAGCACCCTTTCTAGTCTAATATGTCAAAATATTTCAGAATAATTACTTTGCTGAAATGCTTAAATTTTGTTTCTGAAAGTTGACAAGCTAAAGGACATTTAGAACAAAATAAAGTTAGTAATTAAATTTAAAAATAACAGTTGCTAAATTCCTGGAAATTAACCAGCAGATGAATATGCAATAGCAGGGAGAGTCCTTCAACAGTACAACTCACATCAGAGCCTGAAAGAAAAAAATACACTCTTGAAACAAATTAAGAAAACAGAATGGAGAGAACTGTATGAAAACATGAACTAGAAAATGATAGTTTAACCAAGCTCAATAGACAAGAGCAGACCAAGATTTTAACTGAGAGCAGGTCTTGGCAGCTTCAGATCAAACCTGTACAAAATAGGACTCGGTAACACTGCAATATGTGATTGTGGAGCACCCTAACAAAGCACATCCACTGGAGATAAGCACAGATATAAAATAATAAATATAATTAATCGGGGGCCTTGGTAGTCTAGTTGGGAAAACCACCCATTTGTGCTACCGATGTTCAGATAACCCGTGTTCAATTCCCATTGGAAGCAGTGTGAATTGTACTCAGGGTTAGAAGAAAAAAAATACCCCCGTGGTCGACTCAGCCACTGGCAGAAATGGGCACCAGGGTAGTACTCTGGGAAGGTGAGGAATGCCACCTCGCATCGTGAGTTTTGATACTTGAAGCAACACTACCCAGAATTCTCCAAACACTTCTGGATAGGCGGCCAAGCACATATGGGTGAAAAACTCTTGTGCTAAGACACCGATTCAAGTCTCGTACTTTACCTTTATAGAAATAAAATATTAAATACTATGTGGAGGCACAAGTACAGCTGCAGAAAACAATGTAAAATAAACACAAAATGATATAAAGCAACTAAACTATAGAGAAACGAGACAATCTACAATGTTTCTGTGAAGAATGTTGTGACCAACAACTACATAAATCCCAGCCACCGTTTCTTTCTGCCATTTTTCAGATCAGTGTTACTGTTTGGCTATCATGTTTGGATTTCTCTCTTTATTTTAGAATAGTTTGTGTTCTGTATCTGATGAAGGTTTTTGCAGAAATGTCGAAGTTTGTCTCGTTTCTCTATTAGTTTAGCTGATTTATACTTCTTCTTCTTCAGCAATCAGCTATTGCTATGCATTTAGACATTTAGACCTGCTTGGGTCACGAACAAGATGGTGTGTTTGAGGTCATCATTGGTTCCCCATAACTTGTCATGCAGGGTTGTTTCTGTGGGCCATATTTGTATTCTTAGGGTGTTTAAAGTGCTGCAGTCCTGTATTGTATGCTCTGGAGTTTGATTGGCTGCTCCACAGTCACATGTTGCAATGTCACAGAGTCCTGTCTTGTAGATGTGCTCTGAGGCCACAGTGACCCTTTCTGAGTCTGAATATCTTTGCTGTGTGTTATTATGTGTTTATCTTACACATCCACAGGACTGTATCACTGTCAACACCCAAAAAATAAAATCAAAATATGGTCCACAAAATGATCCTTGCATAACAAACAATAGATAACCAGAGAAGACTGCACTGTCCTCTTCTGACCTGTGTCAGTCTAGATGTTTAAATGCACAACAAAAGCTCATCATTGAAGAAGAAAAAGAAATGAGAACAGAGCTTCTACTTGCTTTTGCATATCTTCATATGAATCAATAATTGTTAATCAACTTTGAACCTTTAATTTGAAACAAGAATTGTATTGTTCTAGGGAGAGTATGCTGCTGCTACGGAAATTCTTAACCAAGCAAAACTGAGATTCCCACAAAACACATCTCACGCAGAGCTATGGGGGTCTTGCCAACAGAGAATACTCTTTAACAGGGCCATTCACAACAGAAGGCTGAATGAGGCAGAGCAGATCTTGAACAGCTTGTGGGCATTGGATGAACCAGAAGCTAGAATCAGGTATTTTGATGACGGGAAGAAAAGAATCGAGAAAGCTCATGTAGAGAGCAGACATCATCATCAGGTCACATGTCTTTTGTAGAACATTGCATTCACTACAGTCCATCTGAGAAAACCTCTATTTCTAACTGGATCTCCCACAAAATTTTGTATCCACCACAGCCTGTCTGAAATAATCTCTGTCTCTAGCCAGGTCTCCCACAGAACGTTCCATTCATCACAGCCCATCTGAAAGAGTCTTTTATTGGTTATTGGTTATGGAAGGCCTCGGTATCACTGCAAACGAATTAAAATCCATAATTGCTCAACCGCCCATGCCAGTGGAATCATCCGAATTGCTAACTCATCTCCCAAACAAAGAAAGGTAACTGTAGTCCCCATTCTAGCAGTCTCAGCACACGCCAAAAGACATAGGGTGAAACCGCGCAGAAAGTGAACACTGCCAACTGTTCCCTGTCATATAATATCATCATTCATCGTAAACAATCAGGATATCAAAACATGATCAAAATGGATGAGACACACAGCTCACGGCGCGCACAGAATACTTAACTCAGTAGCTCTTGCAACAAGCCGGACTTGGAATATGAGGAAACTGCAACAAGGAACACTTTTCAGACATAGCCTTCAATGGTTCCTGCCTATCCACCATATACCATGGAAGTTCACATCCTCCCGAAAATGATGATCGTCATATTGAGAAAAAAAAATGTATAGCGCTTGATGATGTTAGGACATCGTTCTTGACACCAACCGTACATATAAACACACAGGTAGTCGTCGAATTATCCCCGTCACACATCAAACAACAGACCCTGCGGTTAGCGTACAACGAACGAAACACGGTGCAAATTCCCCAAAGAGGAAAATCTTCGGTCGACTTGACGGAGCAATCCATTAATGCGTTTCAGCATGTAAATAACTTGCGTCAAACAATTCTAACGTCGGCCATTGAACAGCACTCAATGTGGCGTAAAGAGTCTTTGTCTCTAGCCAAATCTCCCACTTCTTCTGTTGCTATTTTCAAAGTCTCCTTGATGTCTTCAAACCACCTTCTTTTTGGTCTGCCCCTGATGTGTCGTCCTAGAACCATGCCTTCCATTATTGTTCTTGCCAACCTGCTGTGTCTTTTGGTGTAGTCATAGTATTTTAATTTCCTCTGTACAATGATGTTTATAAGGCTGTTCTTTTTAATGAGAGCAGAGAGTTCAAAAATACTTTGAATAAAATCTTATTCTCAGAAATTCTATAAAATTCTTGCATGTATAAACTTGAAATACCATATCAGAAATAATTTCTATCTACCTTTATGAACACTTCTGATATGTTTCTTAACGCTTAATTATGATATCTGTCTGTGACTGACATGAATATGATGCCGGTAAAAATTAACACCACTTAAATGTAACATTAGGTGCCCTAAAAATAATATTTTCTCTGAACTTTTGACACAGCTGTGTGTTCACACTAGGCAAGACACAGCTGTGTGTTCACACTAGGTGAAAAACTGGGACTCAGGTTGATGTATGACCTGAATCTGAACCCATGGACCAGACGTGTTACAATGTCTATCAGTAAAGTCGCCGTAAGTCCATTGGTATGCTCGGCTACCTCATTGCGTTATTCGCTGTATTTTCTGAGTTACAAAGGTTTGTTTTGTTTGTTTTGATGTCAGTGATGACGAGGAAATTTCCCTGGTCACAAAAAAAAAAAAGACAGTAAAAACTGCTGATTTCTTGAAAATTGCAGGTTTTTTTTTTCATATTATACAAGACTGACAAAATGGACACGACAACCCCCCCTCCCCCCCAGTGTCTTACCACTCGGCTCCTCGGTTCACTCAGCCTTAAATGAGTACCAGATTTTCCTGGGTGGCCCAGCTAATTGCATCACCAATAAAATTTGCAGTTGGACATTGAAAAATATGGGCACTAAAACTTCATCTCGCAGAAGACCTGGCAATGCCCACTAGGATGAGCAAGTTTCAACTTACAGAAGTCCTAGCACTACCCTCTAGGATGGACAAGTTTCAACTTACAGAAGTCCTAGCACTACCCTCTAGGATGGACAAGTTTCAACTTACAGAAGTCCTAGCACTACCCTCTAGGATGGACAAGTTTCAACTTACAGAAGTCCTAGCACTACCCTCTAGGATGGACAAGTTTCAACTTACAGAAGTCCTAGCACTACCCACTAGGATGGACAAGTTTCAACTTACAGAAGTCCTAGCACTACCCACTAGGATGGACAAGTTTCAACTTACAGAAGTCCTAGCACTACTCACAAGGATGGACAAATTTCAACTGACAGAAGGCCTAGCACTAACCACCATATGCCGTAAGATGTGGGAAAAAACCCATTTTATATTCCTTCAAGTGAACATGTGATCTGTACAACATCAGTTTCTTCTGAAGCCAGCTTGCACTGCAATCTGCCAGATCTCCAGTTTCACAACTTTATCAATATTTTGTGTTTTATTATAGGGATGTTGTTCACTGGCAACTTTGAGAAAAGCGCTTCCAAAATTTCAGAAGCAATGCTTGGTTTACTTTGGGTTCTGTAGGTTGTTAGGACTAGACATCTTTTAGTTCTCCAAATCCCTTTATGGTTTCAATTCTACTTTCTTTGGATAATTAAGCAGCAAAATTATATGTTGTGCTTTGACAATTAGCGGTTTATTTTTTATATCCAATATGCCTTTTATTATATGATCACTGGTATGCATTCATTTTTAGTGGTTTCTTTTAGGTGTTTATTTAGTTTTGTTGTTTTAAACTATAGTTCAATGTTTCTCAAAATGTTTGTTCTAAAGAAACCCTTCAAGGATCTTCTACATAAAACTGATATATTTTCATTCTCATACTGTTTACATGACTTCTTCTCAGACTTTACAAGTGACTTCAGCACTCTCAACACCCTAAGTGGCTGCAACACTCCCAACACCCTAAGTGACTGCAGCACTCTCAACACCCTAAGTGACTGCAGCACTCTCAACACCCTAAGTGACTGCAGTACTCTCAACACCCTATGTGACTGCAGCACTCTCAACACCCTATGTGACTGAAACACTCATCAACACTCTAAGTGACGGCAGCACTCATCAACACCATTAAGTGACTGCAGTACTCTCTACACCTTAAAGAGACAACAGCACTCGTCAACACTCTAAGTGACTGAAACACTTGTCAACACTCTAAGAGCACAAATATGGCCCAAAGAAACAAACCACCCCCCCCCCCTCCATGACAAACTATAGGGGACAGATAAAGACCTCAAATGCACTTCCTTGTTTATGACCCATGCTGGTCTAAATGCTTGAGTTATTGTGTTTGGATGTTCTTGTTTTGATATCTTTTTAACCCTATTATGCTACATACCTGTGGCTGATGCTATCACGATACCGTCATGAAAATTACAATGACTTAAATGTTACATTTGGCTTCCAGAAATAGTAATTTCTTTTAACTTTTGCTACACAACTGTGTGTTTACCCAAGCTGACACACGAGGAATCTGATACAGTAATAATTTTCTAGATTATATTAGATTTTTGGCCTAAAATTTAAACACATTGCACCGTTGTGGCTACCTGAGGTTTTACATTGTCTATTCATGCGGCCACCGTAAGTCCATCAATCCATCCGTATGTTCGGCTTTCTCAAAGCATTATTTGCTGACTATCCCACCTTAAAGATTCCTTTGAGGTGTCGTAATGGCCACCAGAAGTAGTGATTAGTGTGTTTTTTTTTTTTGGGGGGAGGGGGGGTGTGATGTTTGCCTGCGGATAACTGTTAAATTTCAAGAACTTGTGTTTTAGGCAATAATTTTTATGACAGAATCATAATCTAGAGTTCTTCTTTTCTCTTTTCACTGATACCTAAAAGGTATCGTGGTTATATCATTTGTCGTTCTTGAGCTGCTCGAACTGTCTGAATTAGTGATTTCCCCTATAGTTACATGTCTCTGTCACTGCATCTATCCATTCTAGGGTTAACCTACAATTTTCATAACATTGTTTTATCACATTTACATACATTAGCTAATCCTTCTTCTATTCTTACAGAAAACCAGCTTTATTAAGAGATCAAGGGCAGGTTACTCAAGCATTTGATTTCCTTGACCAATTGCTTACTGAGTGTGATCAAGAGAAAAGTGGGTACATGGCTGACTACAGATGCAGGTAGGGAGGATTTCTTCCTTTCTGCAACAGGAATGACAATGCCACCATTTTTGAAGTTTCTATTTTCATATTGTTGTCACATGAGCAGTGATCATAAACAGAGTAAAAACAGTTTGAAAATGGCGTCAAGATTTCTCGATGTGAAGTTACAGAAGATTATATTTTCATATTTGAATTTGGGCAGTTATTATAATTTGGGCGGTTCAGCAATTATGGATTTTAATTCGTTTGCAGTGATACCAGGGCCTTCCATAACCATAACTATATCTTCATGAGAGAAATAAAATGATGAAGTTATGGGAAAATTATTGAATAATTTAAAAAACTCAGAAACATGGTTATACAACAGTAGACAACACTACCTGCAGGTGGACATGATATATAGAGCAGTTTTCATTTCTTACATTTATTTATTTTTTTTTGGTCAACACTAATAGCTTTGATGAATCATTTGGTCCATCTTATACATCTCATAGAGCACAGTTTTAGGAGCAAAATGCCATGAAAAATACACTAACATCAAAACAAACAACACCAGGGCTAAAACTATGAATGAACTGGACTACAAACGACAAGATGTAGGGTTCGGTCCCAACCGACGGCTTCTGGTTCACCCAGTCTTCAATGGCTACCGGATTTTTCTGGGAAAGTAAAGCGGCACGGGCGTAATACCAACCACATTACCCCAAAAATCATGTGCCGAAGGTCTGTAAAATTTATGGTCACTAACACCATATTCCCTATACGCCACTTGACATGACGGGGGAACTTTACTTTTACTAAAACTAAGAGTAGCAAAATGTTATATATTTCAACATTCCTATATGGTGCAGAAACATGGACATTAGACAAGAAAACAACAGAAAATTGAAGCCTTTGAAATGTGAATTTATAGAAAAATGGGAAGAGTTGGATGGAAAGAAAAGAAAAAAAACGATGAAATCTTAAAACAACTAAGAATGAAAAGAGAACTACTAAACATAATTCAAACAAGACAAATTATTACAAGGTTGTCCCACTATTTAGCAGAGGCGCTCTTGAATCATCTACGCCTGCCACTCGTTAAACTCAACGACCTCAAGAAGCACTGAACACTTGACACACTTGTTGGACTGATCGGCGTTTGACTTCAACGCCTGTTGTTGTTCTGCATGCATGTAAATTGCCCGGTGGCATCTTGCCCCAGACAGCTCGCCTTGACCCCCTACCAGCTCGGCTCAGGGCTGGACTGCTGCTTGATCTCGACTTGTGACGTGGCACCCCTGGCCGGATGCTCGCATAACTTAGTACTCCGCGCTGTGTCGTAGGGCTACCTCTGTGTCTCTGCAAGCCCATGTGCGAGTCTGCAGCAGGTGTCATTCCTCGCTAGGTATAGACAAAGACAGCTACCACTCTAGAAAGCACTCACAAACACCAGGTAAAAATCACACCTGAGGTTTAATGTTCAATAGTCAACCTCCCCCATCACCTCAAAACACAATGACAATTGGTACAGTTGTAGCTTCACACACCTGGAATGCTCACCACAAAGCACTCCCCTGTGTAATTAATGCACTGTACTGGTTTCTTATAGCACTCTGTCCACAACACTGTGGATTTGCCTACCTCCCCTGAGTAATCGCTGTATATGGTTTCTTCCACGAGTACCCCATCGCAGCCTTATTGCTGATCTAGAATTTGCGAAATCGATCTCGCATTACCTCACCTTTACTGTGAGGTTCTGGAGTGTCATACTCCATGTCAGGCACTCTGCTGACTGACAAGACAGCTGCTACTCTGTGTCGCTATCTGCATCACCACTCTGGAATCACACTCCTAAGTGAGTCTGTCTTTATAACCTATCGCACATGCTGTCACTCGACTTGTCGTGCTACTACTCTGTGTCACTATCTGCATCCCCACTCTGTAATCACACTCCTAAGTGAGCCTGTTTTTATAACCTATAACATGTGCTGTCACTCCTAAGTGAGCCTGTCTTTATAACCTATCACATGTGCTGTCACTCCTAAGTGAGCCTGTCTTTATAACCTATCACATGTGCTGTCACTCCTAAGTGAGCCTGTCTTTATAACCTATCACATGTGCTGTCACTCCTAAGTGAGCCTGTCTTTATAACCTTTCACATGTGCTGTCACCCCTAAGTGAGCCTGTCTGTATAACCTATCACATGTGCTGTCACTCCTAAGTGAGCCTGTCTTTATAACCTATCACATGTGCTGTCACTCCTAAGTGAGCCTGTCTTTATAACCTATCACATGTGCTGTCACTCCTAAGTGAGCCTGTCTTTATAACCTATCGCACATACTGTCACTCGACTTGTTATGCTGCTACTCTGCACAACGATATACGACTTCATACATTTAATGAAACTTGACATGGTGAACCATTGCACCAACTAACCTAAATTGTTCGTTGTGCTAACTGCACACTGTAGTCTAACTGACTTGGTGAACCATTGCACCGACTAACCTAAATTGTTCGTTGTGCTAACTGCACACTGTGGTCTAACTGACCCTTCTGGTGAAGCCTGACGTGGTGACTGTGTCACGGACTGACTTAAATTGTTCGTTGTTGCTAACTGCAACACTAAGTCCTAGCACTACCCTCTAGGATGGACAAGTTTCAACTTACAGAAGTCCTAGCACTACCCTCTAGGATGGACAAGTTTCAACTTACAGAAGTCCTAGCACTACCCTCTAGGATGGACAAGTTTCAACTTACAGAAGTCCTAGCACTACCCTCTAGGATGGACAAGTTTCAACTTACAGAAGTCCTAGCACTACCCACTAGGATGGACAAGTTTCAAATGGGGAGTATGTCACGCATTGACTTAAATTGTTCGTTGTTGCTAACTACACAACTATATCCTACTTTACACTTCTGGAGCAGCCTACTTGGTGACTATGTCACGGACTGACTTAAATTGTTTGTTGTTGCTAACTACACAACTATATCCTACTTTACACTTCTGGAGCAGCCTACTTTGTGACTATGTCACGGACTGACTTAAATTGTTTGTTGTCACTACTGCGCAACTGTATGCTAACCTCACACAGTTAATGACGTTTAACTTGGTGAACCATTTCACGGACTGTCTTAAACAGTTCTCTGTCGCTAACTGTGCAACTATATGCTAACCTCACACGGTTAATGATGTTTAACTTTGTGAATCATTTCACGGACTGTCTTAAACAGTTCTCTGTCGCTAACTGTGCAACTATATGCTAACCTCACACTTCTAATGAAGTTAACTTGGTGAATCATTTCACGGACTGTCTTGAATAGTTCTCTGTCGCTAACTGTGCAACTATATGCTAACCTCACACTTCTAATGAAGCCTAATTGCTACAACTATCTAATCCACAGTTATAACACACGTACCACTTATTTCTGCTCCATGAAGAATGTCCGTTCCACTCGGCGACTACACAACAACTAACCAACCCTCTACTTTGTTGTCAACTAGCTACACTTGGCTCACGGTACTGGTTGTAACCAACAAACACTCAACCGTCCGCATGGAGCCCTTGTTCTATATCGAATGAATCCCCAACTATCTCCTCTATCTAACCTTTCTGTCCTTCAACTTATCAAACTTCCCTTTTTCACTTCTGCCTCGTTCCTGAAATTGTGTCTTACATTTCTCGTGAGTCACGATGTGTCTCCCTATCTGCTTCTGAACACTTCTCCCCCCATGGAACCCATGATTCTCCTTTTAACTCACCTACTCCTTACCTCTCGCATTCTACCACCCCACTCCTATCTTATCATCCACTCTTTAACCCCTGCTACCTCCCTGCTTTAAAGTGAGATTTTTGGGGCATGTTAAAGGACACAGCAGCCTACTAAAAGTAATCTTGGAGGGGAAAATACTAGGTAAAAGAGGCAGACCAAGACTAACATCGGCAAGTAACATCAAAAGATGGACAAGTCAGCCTATGACAACCTGCTATTCAAGCAAGAGAAAGAATGGAATGACGCTCCATGGTAGCCAACCTTTGATGCAGAGACGGCACTTAGTGATGATGATGATATAACTCATAGAGCTCAGTTTTAGGAGCAATGCCTATGTTTTCTCTATTGAAATGGACACTGTCATAACATTTCACTTCTAGACCCTGTCCACTGGTATGTGTGTCAGTCTCTTTTTTTTGAAGTCTTCCAAACATATCAGTTAACAGTTGCTGTTTCCTGTGTAGGACCAGAAGATAGTGTGACATTGAGGATCTGTTTGTTGTGTAGATTGTGCTGGTCTTACTAGTATTTTAAGTTTAGTAGTTATGTGGTCAGTACATTTCAGAAAATGAAAAATATTTTATGCAACAAATCTATGTCAATAGAAATGAGAAAGAGAGTTCATCGATGCTATATAGAACCAATTCTGACCTACGGAAGCGAATTATGGACAATAGACAAACAAATGAAAAGAAGATTAGAGGCCACAGAGATGGGATTTCTCAGAAGAATGTTGAAAGTTCCCTGGACAGCTAAAAAGACCAATGAGAAAGTTCTCAAAGAGACCAACACAAAAAGAGAGCTCTTAAAAAAAATCAGAAAGAAGCAATCAACGTTTTTTGGGCACATCATGAGAAGAGGAAAGTTGGAATACTTGATTACAACTGGCAAAATAAAAGGAAAGAGAGATCGCGGATGACAAAGAGAGAAAATACTGGATAGCTTGGTGTCATGGCATGGAAAATAGTCAACAACAGAACTCATATGATGCACTGTGGATAGAAGATTGTGGAAGGACATGATCGCCAACGCCAACCGGTATGTCACATGATGATGATGATGAGTTATGTGGTCAGATGCAGTCACATCGAAGGTATTTTAATCCATTAAAACTATTTCTAGTCATCACCTTGATGTGCCCACATGATTGGCATAGGTGATCATGTCCTTCCACAATTTTCTATCCACATGTGCATTATATCTGTAACTTGTGTTTGCTTGTGCTCCCAGAGTCCTGCTAGAGATAGGTCAGTTGTACATCGCTACTGGCAACCATATGACTGCCGTCTCGTACGTCACAGATTGTATAGCACATGCACAGAGGCACCACCTGGAGTTGTATGGAGCATTAGGGATCACATATATGGCTGTCATACAGGTAATTTATGTTAATATGCACTCCACATATACATTATGATTTCTCGTACTAGATGAAGTTGAATATACACTTAGAGCTATGTACATACATTTTCTACTGATATTTTTCCCCACAAAGAATTTAAAGTTCATTTCATTATGCACAAATTCTTACTCAAAGTTTTACAAATTAAATACTTCTCATTCAGTTTTTTACAAAACATTTCTATTGTCAAAATTTGCCAGCAATTCTTCCTCTTCTTCTTTCCTTCCTCATCTGCCTTTCAGCGTCGAGGGGAGATATAATTTGTGGTCTTTTGCTCTTCTGTTCGCCTCTGCTGCTGTTATGTTTCCTAGTGCTTCTAATATTCCATCGACCCATCTTTTTTGTGTTCGACCCTTGGGTCTGGTGTTCTCACAATGTTTGTTGAAGGCTCGTTGTGTTGTGTTTTGTTCTTTCTGCCTTGTCACATGGCCAAACCATTTTATCTGTTGCTTCCTTATATATTCTATGGCAGGGGCTATTCCTAGCTTTTTTCTCAGTTCTTCATTTCTGATCTTATCTCTCAGACTGTTTCCTGTCATTCGTCTGACACATTTCATCTCTGTAGAGGTTATTTTTCTTATTGTTCTTGCATCTAGGGTCCAGATCTGCCAGCAATTAATAGTACAAAAAATCAAACAAGAGATTGTAGGAAATATTTTATTTTATTGTCATATTTTTTTTGTCTTCTGTTGTTTTTACAGTTGCTTTTACTTTGTTCTTTATTTCAAATTTGTGTTTGGAAAAGTTTGGAGTTATGCCCACAATTAAATAGCAACAACAAATGAAATAATTTGGCAGAAAGAATAAAATATGATGCAACAAGTCACCAGCAAATACAACAAGAATATGATATCAAGAGGCCAGCCATGAAAAAGATGGTTTTATGCAATGTAACACTAGCAAACTAACAGAGGAGCAAAAGATTGTGAACTTTATCTCCCCTTGGTGCTGAAATTCAAATAAGGAAGGAAAGAAAGAAAAAAGAATCTGTTCTTTAATTACAGTGATATTTCATAGCTGAAAAAAAAATGTATCTGTTTGAAGTCAGTACTTTTATTTCTACAACTATCAAGACTCTAGAAACAGTAACAGGTTTACAACCCTTAGATGACAGACAGTTCACTAAAGTATTGCAACAGGTGGAGAAATATAGAAGGCTCCTTAGCCACCCCATGCACCAAAGAATAACTGGTTTCGGAATTGTACGACTAAAGAGGAGCAACTTCGCTGCAATTGCCAATGAACTAACTACTGGAGACCCAGTACTTTCCCAAACAATACCGAAACCCTTGGGCCCATCTGATATGTCTCCTCATGGGAAACATAAAATACCAGAACTTAAGGAAAATATAACAAGAATCATGCAAAAAGGCACCCAATCAGACACAGAAAGAAAACATGTAGCAAAAAAACACACACATGATACCTACTCACAGGACTCTTGGTCCCACATATACACAGATGGCTCTGCTATAAATGCCACCAGAAATGAAGGGGGTGGTGTGTTCTTGATGCTGAATAACTAGGACGAGATCACCAAGTCAATAGCTACTGGGAAATTCTCAAACAACTTTAAAGCAGAAACTGAGGCCCTCAGATACTGCAACACTGGTGACTCAACACAAAAATAACATGCACAATAAATTGGTGATTCAGACTGATGCACTGTCAGTATTATCAGCTCTAAAAAGAACAATGAACTAGATGACTTGAGAACAACTCTGGACCAACTATGCAATAACTTCCAGAGAGTAGTCATTCAGTGGATACCATCACACTGTAATATACACGAGAACGAACGTGCAGACAAGTTAGTTAAAGAGGGAGGGAGATTACTACAAGAGAACCATCCGCTCAGTTATGATGAAGCCTAATCCATCCTCAAAGGTCAGTACCATGAAAAATGGAAACGAGAACACCCAAAGCATAAAGATAGTGACGGATACCACAAACTATTAAGGAGGGATCAAGTCATCATACTTCGCCTACGCACTGGCCACAATAGAATGAGGAACCACATGTTCACCAAATTCAAAATAGGTACAACCAGCCTATGTCACTGTACACTGGACAATATGACTACAAAACATGTTCTACAGGATTGCCCCCCAATACACAGACTTGAGAAGAGCAATGTGATCCACACCCATCTCCCAGGAAGAGAAACTATATGGGGCAATCGATTCGCGTAAACAGACGGCTGACTTCATGAGAGTGTCTGGAATCGTACTCTGATTGAGTCTTGATCGCAGAGAGAGAGATAGATATTTCTACAACTATTTCATGTCATTTTTTTTTATTCAACAACTGTGTTATGTTATTGTTTTCTTCCTTACCTGCTTTCTATCTTTGGTTCACAGCTTCATATGGGCCTGCCGAAACAAGGCATACAACTGATTGAGTCTCAGCTCACTCGTATTCTCACTAATGCTTCTGCATATGATAAGGCTCGGTCGTTGTATGTGTATGCCAAGTGTAAGGTAGCTACAGCAAAGATGGCATGTACCACAGATGCAAGTATTAAATCAGGTTTGTGTCTAAATTACAGCACAAAGTGAAGAAATAGAACTTGTTCTATTTGCTTGGCATCTTCTACTGTCACATTTTTTTTGAGTGTTTCTAATATTCCATCCATCCATCACAAAATTGTTTAAGATGTCCCCTCAAACAGTTATTCTCATAATATTTGTTGTTAGCTGTGTGGGTTGTACAAGGTGTGTTCAAACGAAACCCATCCCAGTGGCTTCATTACTAACATATGTAAGGTACATCAGAAGGTACGACAGAATGAAGCAATTATTATGAAGCAAGTACTCACCAGGGTTCTTTAAAAAGTCACCTTAGGCATGAACATGCATCTCAATGTGTGGGTAGATGGTGGATTCAGTCAGAGAAAAATGACTTTGGTTGCTCATTTAACCATTTTATCACTGAGACCATGATGTTCTGTGGGTAGATGGCAGATTCAGTCAGTGAAAAATGAGACCATGATGTTCTGTGGGTAGATGGCAGATTCAGTCAGTGATTTTATCACTGAGGCCATGATGTTCTTTCAGTCAGTGAAAAATGACTTTGGTTGCTCATTTAACCATTTTATCACTGAGACCATGATGTTCTGTGGGTAGATGGCAGATTCAGGAGTGAGACTGAGACCATGATGTTCTGTGGGTAGAGATTCAGTCAGTGAAAAATGACTTTGGTTGCTCATTTCATTTTATCACTGACCATGATGTTCTGTGGGTAGATGGCGGATTCAGTCAGAGAAAAATGACTGGTTGCTCATTTAACCATTTTATCACTGACCATGATGTTCTGTGGGTAGATGGCAGATTCAGTCAGAGAAAAACGACTTTGGTTGCTCATTTAACCATTTTATCACTGAGACCATGATGACAGATTTGAAAAATGACTTGCTCATTTAACCATTTTATCACTGAGACCATGATGTTCTGTGGGTAGATGGCAGATTCAGTCAGAGAAAAATGACTGGTTGCTCATTTAACCATTTTATCACTGAGACCATGCCATGATGTTCTGTTGGTAGATGGTGGATTCAGTCAGAGAAAAACCACTTTGGTTGCTCATTTAACCATTTTATCACTGAGGCCATGATGTTGCATTGAAGTCAAACCATTGACCCTTTAGATATTTTTTTAGGGGTCTGAGCAAATGAACGTCACATGGTGACAGATTGGGGCTGTAGGTTGGGTATTGCAGAACTTCCTACCGTTCTTTGCTAAGACTTCCTGCACAAATGTTTGCGACATGTCACCAGTCATTGTCATGCAACAGAATCATGTCATGCGAAACATGCCAGGTCTCTTATCTTTGATGGCTGTTTGCACAACTGTCTAGTGTGTACTTGTAGTGGATGGTATTTTTGTTCACACCAGACTCTTTATAGTCTGCCAGTAGAAGCCCTTAATGGTCAAATATGTGGTCAATATAACCATACCAGTGGAAACCTGCGACTAGAATTTGTTTAGTTTTTATAATCCAGAATGTTTCTTCTAAAAATATTCATGCCCAATCATTCAATTTAATCTTAGACACACTTTTGTCTCCATACACTGCTTGCCCAGTCCTTCACTGTAATCTTAGACACACTTTTGTCTCCATACACTGCTTGCCCAGTCCTTCAATGTAATCTTAGACACACTTTTGTCTCCATACACTGCATGCCCAGTCCTTCAATGTAATCTTAGACACACTTTTGTCTCCATACACTGCTTGTCCAGTCATTCAATTTAATCTTAGACACACTTTTGTCTCCATACACTGCTTGTCCAGTCATTCAATGTAATCTTAGACACACTTTTGTCTCCATACACTGCTTGCCCAGTCCTTCAATTTAATCTTAGACACACTTTTGTCTCCATACACTGCTTGCCCAGTCCTTCAATGTAATCTTAGACACACTTTTGTCTCCATACACTGCTTGTCCAGTCATTCAATTTAATCTTAGACACACTTTTGTCTCCATACACTGCTTGTCCAGTCCTTCAATGTAATCTTAGACACACTTTTGTCTCCATACACTGCTTGTCCAGTCATTCAATTTAATCTTAGACACACTTTTGTCTCCATACACTGCTTGTCCAGTCATTCAATTTAATCTTAGACACACTTTTGTCTCCATACACTGCTTGTCCAGTCATTCAATTTAATCTTAGACACACTTTTGTCTCCATACACTGCTTGCCCAGTCCTTCAATTTAATCTTAGACACACTTTTGTCTCCATACACTGCTTGCCCAGTCCTTCAATGTAATCTTAGACACACTTTTGTCTCCATACACTGCTTGTATTAGGTAATGAATGTCAACATCCTTCTGCTGTTAGGAACTAAATCACTGCTTGTTGATCGACCTTGTATGGATTCCGTATCACATTGACTATTTCTCCAACTGCAGTGTGCAGTTAGCAAAACTAATGAATGAGAATGAACACGTACACAATTGCACATTGGTGTGAGTGTATTATATCAGATGTGACTTTATCATGCCTCCTATGTATGTCCACTTGACGCAGCTTGGGCGGGTATTATTTGAGCATATCTCATATTTATCTTTATCTGCAGTTTCTTTAAATGAAATTTTATTTTAAAATATATTCTATCACAGTGGTCCCATCACTGATGAGGAAGATTGAAGAATTAAAGAACAAGAGCAGAATAAATTGATTATGTTGTCTTTAACTGTTCATGGGTAATTGTTGTTGGTTGTGATGATTATCTTTTGTGACCTTGGATAAAATGAAAGGGGAGCTACAGTAGCTCACTGGTTAGTGATCTGGATGAGAGGTTGGGTTCGATCCTGACCAATGGCTTCCAGGTGCTCTCAGCCTCAAGGGGTACAAGTTTTTTTTTCTGGGAAAAATGATGGCACTGGCATAATATCAACACATTCCACCTCTCCCCCTCCAAAAAAAAAAATACAGAAAGTGCATGAAAAGTGTGGGCACTAATATAATCCCAATATACCTCAATATGGCTGATAGAGGGCTCTTTCTTCTTCTTCTTCCGCTTCCTCTTCTTCTTCTTCTTCCTCTTCTTCTTCTACCTTTTTAGCTCCCAGTGGAGCATAGGTCTTCAACAAACACTTTGCGAGTCGTTCTGTTTTTTTGCCATTCTTTTAAGATCATTCCATGTCTTCCCCATCATCTGCATCTCTGCTTCTACCTGTCTTCTCCAAGAATTCCTTTGTCTTCCTGTTTGTCTTTTCCCCTGAGGATTCCAAAAAAGGGCCTGTTGTGTAACACTCTCAGTTGGCTTCTGCAGTGTGTGTCCTATCCAGCGCCATCATCTTCGCTGTATCTCTTTATCCATTGGTGTTTGACTGGTAGATTTCCATAATTCTATGTTAGTGATTTTGTCCTGCCATTTCCATCCTTTTATTCTCTCTTAAGCATCCATTAATGAAAGTCTGTATCTTCGTGATTGGCACGAAAATAATGGCACTGGCATAATATCAACACATTCCACCTGTCTTTCCCTCCCCCCACCCCCCTTCTAAAAAAAAATACAGAAAGTGCATGAAAAGTGTGGGCACTAATATAATCCCTATATACCTCAATATGGCTAATACGGGGCTCTTTCTGCTCTTATAAAATGGGAGACAAATCTTTTGATGAAGATCAGCAGATAACATGGGAGACAATTCAACTCTTTTCACCCTTTCCTTTTCTAGGTTCTCCCTAGTCCTTATAAGGTTGGTACTGCTAATTTCAACATTTATTAGCAAATAAAATAAAATCATTACATTTTGTTTTCTTTTCAGAGATAATTTCAGCCTTGGAGATAATGTCAACAGTCTCATCATTGTTCAAGACAGTGGAAGCTCATTTGAGAGAAAAGGATGCATACCATTATCAGACCTTGCTGTACAATGAGTTAGGAGAAATTGAGGACAGAAACAAGTGTGCTCATCATTTTAAAACTTTAGACAAACTTTATCCTACTTTAAGTTCTGTTTGTTTGTGTGTGGTTTGATTTTAGTGTTGCTGTTTGTTTGTGTGTGGTTTGATTTTAGCATTGCTGTTTGTTTGTGTGTGGTGTGATCTTAGCATTGCTGTTTGTGTGTGGTGTGATCTTAGCATTGCTGCCTGTGAAGCGATGCAGAGTATGGCAAAAAAGTAATTTTAATGTCATGAAAAATATACTAACATCAAAACAAATAACATCAGGGCTGAAACTAAGAATAGCAAAATGTTATGTTTAATGTCTTCTCAACATTCCTAAATGGTACAGAAACATGGACATTATACAAGAAAACAGAACAGAAAATTGAAGCCTTTAAAATGTGGATATACAGAAGAATAAGTAGAATTGGATGGAAAGAAAAGAAAACAAACAATAAAGTCTTAAAACAACTAAAAATGAAAAGAGAATTACTAAATACAATTCAAACAAGACAAATGCTATTTTTGGACCATGTTAAAAGACACAATGGCCTACTAAAAGTAATCCTGGAGGGGAAAATACAAGGTAAAAGAGGCAGACCAAGACTAACATGGACAAGTCAGCATATGACAACCTGCACCATCAAAGCAAGAGACAGAGCAAAATGGCACTCCATGGTAGCCAACCTTCGTTACGGAGATGGCACTCGATGATGATGATGTCTGTGAAGTTACTGCTTGTTTGAATATTGTATGATTTGATTTAAGTGTTTGCATTAGAATCACAGAAGAACATTCTATTAAATATAGGAAATAATATTTATATTATTAAATAATTATTATGCTTATATTTATATCATCATCATGTGTCATACCAGTTGGCTTAGGTAATCATGTTCTTTCACAATTTTCTATCCACAGTGCATTGTATCATTTTTGTTGTTGACTTTTTATTGTGTCATGACACAACAAGCTATCTAGTATCTTCTCTCTTTGTATTCTACGATCTGCCTTTGCCAGTATATTGCCAATTGTAACTAGGTATTCCAACTTTCCTCTTCTCATGATGTGCCTGAATAATGTTGATTGTTTCTTTCTTATGTTTCTTAGGAGTTCCTTTTTGTGTTGCCCTCTTTGAGAATGTCCTGATTGGTCTTTTTAGCTGTCCAGGGAACTTTTAACATTCTTCTGAGAAATCCTATCTCTGTGGCCTCTAATTGTCTTGTCTTTTCACTTGTTTGTCCACTGTCCATAATTCGCTCCTGTTGGCCAGAATTGGCTCTGTATAGCACAGATGAACTCTCTTTATCACTTTATTGACATAGACTTGTTGCACAAGATGTTCTTTAGTTTCTGAAATGTTATTTTGGCCTGAGCTATTCTACATTTTTTTTCCTGTGGGGCATTTTCCATCTGATGTTATTATTGTGGCCAAGTATTTGACGTGTTGCACTTCTTTCAGAAAATTTGTCCCTTTTATTTTTCAAATTTATGACAAGGGACGTAATAAAATGAGTTGGATTGCCTTCTTTTACAAAGGGAGATAATAACTTACAGATAATGTGTTGTAATTGATTGATCTTTTTTTGTATAAATGCATTATAAAAAGAGAACTACTAAATACAATTGAAAAAAAACAAATGCAATTTTTGGGCCATGTTAAAAGACACAACAGCCCACTAAAAGTAATCTTTGAGGGGAAAATACAAGGTAAAAGAGGCAGACCAAGACTAACATGGACAAGTAACATAAAAGATGGACAAGTTAGCCTATGACAACCTGCACCATCAGAGCAAGACAACAGAGTAGAATGGCGCTCCATGGTAGCCAGCCTTCGTTGCGGAGATGACACTTAATGATGATGAATGCATTGTTATATGCATGTGCTACTAGAGCCACTTTTCATGGGGAATTGTGTTGTCTTATAAGTCGCATTTTATTATAATTCCTAGTGCTCATCATAAATGGTTGATAAAATGAGGTCATTGAGGCAGTCATTAAGAAATACTTGTGTCAGATTTAGTTGAAGTGTAGAATGATAATGAGAGTAAGTGTAGCATATTTTTGTAATCAGTGTGTAAGTGTAGCATATTTTTGTAATCAGTGTAGTGCAGTAGGGAGAGTATGTGTAGGATTATTTTAACAATTAATGTAATGTGATAACAATGGTGAGTGTATCGTTATTTTCATAGAGAAAGTAGCTTAATTGTGAGAGTGGGCTTTCAATGGTAATCAGAGTAGTTTTAATTTTGAAGATGAGTGTAGCATTACTTTGCCAATGAATGTAGTGTACAAATGAGAGTGAATGTAGGCTTATTTTACCAGAATTGTATGAAAATTTGGACTAACATAGCAATTTTGTATATATCAGAAGTTGATAAAAAAATACAAATTCCTACAGCAATGAAACAAATATGAAGCAGATGTGGACATCACGAGGCAACTTCTGACAAGAAATTGTTTATTTAATAATCCTTCTCCTCCTATTTTTCTTCTACAGTATTCAAATCTATGATCATGCAAACTTGGCTCTTTGTCCTGCTTCATTATAGAGTGTGGTAAGAACAGCATCATGACACAAGATGAGCTGGTCTCATGGTCAGTACTTACATATGAGCGTGTATCTTGATTTTTTCCCAAAAACTGTGCATGGCTGTCACACTCCGTCTTCGGCAGACTGGATCTTGGTTTGACATAGAAGTTTTCCTTCTCATAGGGTGTATGCTGGCCAGTGCTTTTGGGCACACCCTGCCTGTGGTTTCTGTCTGGATGTTCTCCCGTAGCCTTCCCTTCTCCTGATGATACCTGCTAGGCAGCAGGGTTTGCATTCCAGGGCTTCCGTGGATAGAGCTTTGAATGCGACTCATACTCGTATGGCTTACCTCATCATTGAACATATAAGGCTTTCTGTTTTTAATGATGCAACAGTTCCACCTGTTGCCCCCACCCCTGCACTGGTAGAAGAGGCCTTCCTGTCTTTGGTTCATGAGGTCCAATTTGTAACCCCATTCCTGCGATGAAGCTGCCAGTTCTTTCCAGGTCATGACAGTTGCCCCATAGTTTCTGCCTTGGTTCAGCAATTAATAATGCCTTATAACTGTGACATTCATTGTACGTTTAATGTGACAATTACCATGAGAATGTATCAGATACATTTGTGACATGTATGGAAAGAAGTAAATATTTGAAGTGTTTGAATGAAACATTTTGTTTTTTTTTATTATTTCTTTTAAAAAAAGAGGAAGAAAATTTCAGAAATTTGAATGTAAGACTCGTAGAGCTGGCAAAACAAATGAGTTGATAGCTCTCAGTGAGCCAGAAGTGATAAAGACCCTACACCATTATGTTTGATTTTTCCTGAAGACAGGTTCATGACCAAATGAGTTAAGAAGTGGAAAAATAAACGTGGTACTAAAACTGACAATGTCTCAAATGAAGTTCAGTGCAGTGTGGGTAGATCAACTGTTCCTGCAGTGTGGGTAGATCAATGGTTCTGGCAGTGTGGGTAGATCAATGGTTCTGGCAGTGTGAGTAGATCAATGGTTCTGACAGTGTGGGTAGATCAATGGTTCTGGCAGTGTGAGTAGATCAATGGTTCTGGCAGTGTGGGTAGATCAATGGTTCTGACAGTGTGAGTAGATCAATGGTTCTGACAGTGTGGGTAGATCAATGGTTCTGGCAGTGTGAGTAGATCAATGGTTCTGGCAGTGTGAGTAGATCAATGGTTCTGACAGTGTGAGTAGATCAATGGTTCTGGCAGTGTGAGTAGATCAATGGTTCTGACAGTGTGAGTAGATCAATGGTTCTGGCAGTGTGGGTAGATCAATGGTTCTGACAGTGTGAGTAGATCAATGGTTCTGGCAGTGTGAGTAGATCAATGGTTCTGACAGTGTGAGTAGATCAATGGTTCTGGCAGTGTGAGTAGATCAATGGTTCTGACAGTGTGAGTAGATCAATGGTTCTGACAGTGTGAGTAGATCAATGGTTCTGGCAGTGTGAGTAGATCAATGGTTCTGGCAGTGTGGGTAGATCAATGGTTCTGACAGTGTGAGTAGATCAATGGTTCTGGCAGTGTGAGTAGATCAATGGTTCTGACAGTGTGGGTAGATCAATGGTTCTGACAGTGTGAGTAGATCAATGGTTCTGACAGTGTGGGTAGATCAGTGGTTCTGACAGTGTGAGTAGATCAATGGTTCTGGCAGTGTGAGTAGATCAATGGTTCTGGCAGTGTGAGTAGATCAATGGTTCTGGCAGTGTGAGTAGATCAATGGTTCTGACAGTGTGGGTAGATCAATGGTTCTGACAGTGTGAGTAGATCAATGGTTCTGGCAGTGTGAGTAGATCAATGGTTCTGGCAGTGTGGGTAGATCAATGGTTCTGACAGTGTGAGTAGATCAATGGTTCTGGCAGTGTGAGTAGATCAATGGTTCTGACAGTGTGAGTAGATCAATGGTTCTGGCAGTGTGAGTAGATCAATGGTTCTGACAGTGTGAGTAGATCAATGGTTCTGGCAGTGTGAGTAGATCAATGGTTCTGACAGTGTGAGTAGATCAATGGTTCTGGCAGTGTGAGTAGATCAATGGTTCTGGCAGTGTGAGTAGATCAATGGTTCTGGCAGTGTGGGTAGATCAATGGTTCTGGCAGTGTGAGTAGATCAATGGTTCTGGCAGTGTGAGTAGATCAATGGTTCTGACAGTGTGAGTAGATCAATGGTTCTGGCAGTGTGGGTAGATCAATGGTTCTGACAGTGTGAGTAGATCAATGGTTCTGGCAGTGTGGGTAGATCAATGGTTCTGACAGTGTGAGTAGATCAATGGTTCTGACAGTGTGAGTAGATCAATGGTTCTGACAGTGTGAGTAGATCAATGGTTCTGGCAGTGTGAGTAGATCAATGGTTCTGACAGTGTGAGTAGATCAATGGTTCTGACAGTGTGAGTAGATCAATGGTTCTGACAGTGTGGGTAGATCAATGGTTCTGGCAGTGTGGGTAGATCAATGGTTCTGACAGTGTGGGTAGATCAATGGTTCTGGCAGTGTGGGTAGATCAATGGTTCTGGCAGTGTGGGTAGATCAATGGTTCTGGCAGTGTGAGTAGATCAATGGTTCTGGCAGTGTGGGTAGATCAATGGTTCTGGCAGTGTGAGTAGATCAATGGTTCTGACAGTGTGGGTAGATCAATGGTTCTGGCAGTGTGGGTAGATCAATGGTTCTGGCAGTGTGAGTAGATCAATGGTTCTGACAGTGTGAGTAGATCAATTGTTCCGGCAGTGTGGGTAGATCAATGGTTCCGGCAGTGTGAGTAGATCAATGGTTCTGGCAGTGTGAGTAGATCAATGGTTCTGGCAGTGTGAGTAGATCAATGGTTCTGACAGTGTGAGTAGATCAATGGTTCTGACAGTGTGAGTAGATCAATGGTTCTGGCAGTGTGAGTAGATCAATGGTTCTGACAGTGTGGGTAGATCAATGGTTCTGACAGTGTGAGTAGATCAATGGTTCTGGCAGTCTGAGTAGATCAATGGTTCTGGCAGTGTGGGTAGATCAATGGTTCTGACAGTGTGAGTAGATCAATGGTTCTGACAGTGTGGGTAGATCAATGGTTCTGGCAGTGTGAGTAGATCAATGGTTCTGACAGTGTGAGTAGATCAATGGTTCTGGCAGTGTGAGTAGATCAATGGTTCTGACAGTGTGAGTAGATCAATGGTTCTGGCAGTGTGAGTAGATCAATGGTTCTGACAGTGTGAGTAGATCAATGGTTCTGGCAGTGTGAGTAGATCAATGGTTCTGGCAGTGTGGGTAGATCAATGGTTCTGACAGTGTGAGTAGATCAATGGTTCTGGCAGTGTGAGTAGATCAATGGTTCTGACAGTGTGAGTAGATCAATGGTTCTGGCAGTGTGGGTAGATCAATGGTTCTGACAGTGTGAGTAGATCAATGGTTCTGGCAGTGTGGGTAGATCAATGGTTCTGACAGTGTGAGTAGATCAATGGTTCTGACAGTGTGAGTAGATCAATGGTTCTGACAGTGTGAGTAGATCAATGGTTCTGGCAGTGTGAGTAGATCAATGGTTCTGACAGTGTGAGTAGATCAATGGTTCTGACAGTGTGAGTAGATCAATGGTTCTGACAGTGTGGGTAGATCAATGGTTCTGGCAGTGTGGGTAGATCAATGGTTCTGACAGTGTGGGTAGATCAATGGTTCTGGCAGTGTGGGTAGATCAATGGTTCTGGCAGTGTGGGTAGATCAATGGTTCTGGCAGTGTGGGTAGATCAATGGTTCTGGCAGTGTGAGTAGATCAATGGTTCTGGCAGTGTGGGTAGATCAATGGTTCTGGCAGTGTGAGTAGATCAATGGTTCTGACAGTGTGGGTAGATCAATGGTTCTGGCAGTGTGGGTAGATCAATTATTCCGGCAGTGTGGGTAGATCAATGGTTCTGGCAGTGTGAGTAGATCAATGGTTCTGACAGTGTGAGTAGATCAATGGTTCTGGCAGTGTGAGTAGATCAATGGTTCTGACAGTGTGAGTAGATCAATGGTTCTGGCAGTGTGAGTAGATCAATGGTTCTGGCAGTGTGAGTAGATCAATGGTTCTGGCAGTGTGAGTAGATCAATGGTTCTGGCAGTGTGAGTAGATCAATGGTTCTGGCAGTGTGGGTAGATCAATGGTTCTGACAGTGTGAGTAGATCAATGGTTCTGGCAGTGTGAGTAGATCAATGGTTCTGACAGTGTGAGTAGATCAATGGTTCTGGCAGTGTGGGTAGATCAATGGTTCTGACAGTGTGAGTAGATCAATGGTTCTGGCAGTGTGGGTAGATCAATGGTTCTGACAGTGTGAGTAGATCAATGGTTCTGACAGTGTGAGTAGATCAATGGTTCTGACAGTGTGAGTAGATCAATGATTCTGACAGTGTGAGTAGATCAATGGTTCTGACAGTGTGAGTAGATCAATGGTTCTGGCAGTGTGAGTAGATCAATGGTTCTGACAGTGTGAGTAGATCAATGGTTCTGACAGTGTGGGTAGATCAATGGTTCTGGCAGTGTGGGTAGATCAATGGTTCTGACAGTGTGGGTAGATCAATGGTTCTGGCAGTGTGGGTAGATCAATGGTTCTGGCAGTGTGGGTAGATCAATGGTTCTGGCAGTGTGGGTAGATCAATGGTTCTGGCAGTGTGAGTAGATCAATGGTTCTGGCAGTGTGGGTAGATCAATGGTTCTGGCAGTGTGAGTAGATCAATGGTTCTGACAGTGTGGGTAGATCAATGGTTCTGGCAGTGTGGGTAGATCAATTATTCCGGCAGTGTGGGTAGATCAATGGTTCTGGCAGTGTGAGTAGATCAATGGTTCTGACAGTGTGAGTAGATCAATTGTTCCGGCAGTGTGGGTAGATCAATGGTTCTGGCAGTGTGAGTAGATCAATGGTTCTGGCAGTGTGAGTAGATCAATGGTTCTGGCAGTGTGAGTAGATCAATGGTTCTGGCAGTGTGGGTAGATCAATGGTTCTGGCAGTGTGGGTAGATCAATGGTTCTGGCAGTGTGAGTAGATCAATGGTTCTGGCAGTGTGGGTAGATCAATTGTTCCGGCAGTGTGGGTAGATCAATGGTTCTGGCAGTGTGAGTAGAACAATGGTTCTGGCAGTGTGAGTAGATCAATGGTTCTGACAGTGTGGGTAGGTCAATGGTTCCGGCAGTGTGGGTAGATCAATGTTCCGGCAGTGTGGGTAGATCAATGGTTCTGGCAGTGTGGGTAGATCAATGGTTCCGGTAGTGTGGGTAGATCAATTGTTCCGGCAGTGTTGGTAGCTCAATGGTTCCATAAATAATAGCCCAATGGAAACAAGATGAGAAGAACTGCTTCTTTGGGTAAAACAGTATTTGAATTAAGACTGACAATAACCTGCTTCCAACCATCTGTAAAGATTTAAAAAAAAACGTAGAATTTGTTGATTTAAGAGGTTCTTTAACTCATTCTGTACCACGAGCCAAAAAATCCGGCTGTACTCATTAACATGATTAACCCTTGAGCCACATCTTGTGGCTTTTAAACTATTAATGTTTCCACGATTATTTCCACTAAAACTAAAGAAATGACAGGAAAAGAGAAGTGGAGAGAAGAAAGGAGATGAGAGGAGGGGAGAAAAGAAAAGTGGAGAGAAAGGAGATGAAAGCAGGAAAGAAAAGAGGGAAATACAAGATACAAGAAGTGGAGAGAAGAGAATTGAAAAAGAGAGAAGAAATGAGATGAGCTGAGAGAATAAAGGGCAAAAGAAGTGGAGATGAGATAAAAGAAGAAAAATGTGTAGAAGAAAGGAGATAAGAGAACAGAATTAAAGAGAGAGGAGGAGATGAGATAAGAAAGGAGAGAAGATGATTTTCAGAGGAAAAGAGAGTAGGGAAGAAAGAAGAGGTGATAAGAGAGGTGGAGAAAAGAGAGGAGATGCAAAAAAAGAAGCAGAGAGAACAAAGATGAGATGGAAGAAGAGAAGAAAGGAGAGGAGGGAAGAGAAGAAAGAAGAGGAGATGAGTTGAAAGAAGAGAAGAAAGGATAGAAGATAAGTGGAGAGAGGAAATACGAGAAGTGGAGAGAATAAAATAGATGTATGGAAAAAAGAAGAAGAGAAGACATGCTGAAGCAAAGACGAATCATGCACGGCCTATGCATTGTGAGACAGAAACATGGACGTGCTTTCCTGGTTGGTAGCGCTTCCTAGTGATTTGTTGTTGGCCACACACTCAACTTTCGTGCTCTTCTTTGTCCGCTTAATGTGATGCGATGCAGGAAAGTAACATTTAAATTATTGAGGGCATGTATATTCCTGATAACAACATATGGTTGTGAATCATGGATAATTTCGCAAACAGCATTGAAGAAAATCGATGCATTTGAAATAAAATGCTGCAGAAAAATCCTCAAGATATCTTGGATAATTAGAAAGAGTAATGAAGACATAATAAACGACTGAAACTTGAAATAGAACTGGCTTATAAACACCATTCTGCAGAGAAAGTTAAATAATTATGGCCGCTCAAAAGACAGCGTGCTGGAAATAACAATAATGGAAAGCTAGAAGACTACACCCACGCCTGCATACTATTAATTCTATGAGCATGATAAGAAAATTGGAGGCTCTACAGGGAGTTAAAGGTGTTTGTTGAAGACCTATGCTCTACAGGGAGTTGAAAGTGTTTGTTGAAGACCTATGCTCCACAGGGAGTTGAAAGTGTTTGTTAAAGACCTATGCTTCACAGAGAGTTGAAAGTGTTTGTTGAAGACCTATGCTCCACAGGGAGTTGAAAGTGTTTGTTAAAGACCTATGCTCCACAGAGAGTTGAAAGTGTTTGTTGAAGACCTATGCTCCACAGGGAGTTGAAAGTGTTTGTCGAAGACCTATGCTTCACATGGAGTTGAAAGTGTTTGTTGAAGACCTATGCTTCACATGGAGTTGAAAGTGTTTATTGAAGACCTATGCTTCACAGAGAGTTCAATTTGTTGAAGACCTATGTTTCACATGGAGTTGAAAGTGTTTGTTAAAGACCTATGCTCCACAGAGAGTTGAAAGTGTTTATTGAAGACCTATGCTTCACAGAGAGTTCAATTTGTTGAAGACCTATGTTTCACATGGAGTTGAAAGTGTTTGTTGAAGACCTATGCTCCACAGAGAGTTGAAAGTGTTTATTAAAGACCTATGCTTCACAGAGAGTTGAAAGTGTTTGTTCAAGACCTATGCTCCACAGAGAGTTGAAAGTGTTTGTTGAAGACCTTTGCTTCACAGGGAGTTGAAAGTGTTTGTTCAAGACCTATGCTCCACAGGGAGTTGGTGGTGTTTGTTGAAGACTTAAGCTTCACAGGGAGTTGAAATTACGTATGTAATGGGTAAAGTCATTGCAGAAATCAAAAATACGTAGGGTCATCTTTGTTTACGTTCCTGGACATGCGGGAGTACGGGAAAATGAAAGAGCGGACAGGTTGGCTAGATGTGCTGTCATTGAAGATGGTCAACCAATGCATAGGGCGAACATCACCAATGCCCTCAGAGATGTGGGAAGGGCTCAGAATTTCGACAACCATGAGTCCACGTCACTCCTTAGGACGAAAGAGATGGGAGTTAAGATGGGCACAGCCAAAAACGAGAAACTTAGTGGGCGTGTAAGAAAACGTATCAACCAACACAGAACTGGAGTCTTCAGTCGCTGGACACTGCGAGACTTGCTGAGGAGGGGATCTGAGCATCTATGGACATGTTCGGAGTGCAATGGTGATGACCCACAAATAACTCAATAAAGAAAGGCTTGGTTTGTTGGTAACGTATCAAGGGCAGACCTTGAAGGTGGTTTAAAGACACCATAGATACCTTCAATATGACAACAGAAGAAATGGGAGATCTGGCTAGAAACAGAGATTCTTTCAGGCGATGTGTGGTGAATGCAACGTTCTGAACAGGGCAAGTGACCCTATGATGCTGTGACCCTATGATGTTGAAGTTTCGGGATTGCACATCATGCTCATGTCGCCGAATTTGGAAGACAGCATTTCGTGCGCATTCTTTATAGAGAAGCTAAGGAAGTGACGTAGAGGACATTATCCTGTAGAAGTCAAGCCAAGCGTCAAAGTGAGTACATTGTGTCAGACCTATAACATCTATAAAGAAACAATCAATGGCATGTATTTTACAGTCAAACTGGCATATTGATTTATGATACGATAAGACTTAAAAGTACAATTCGGTTATTGATCTTTGCCGGTCTAAGTAAATGATATTGTACTGGCCAGATACTATGATAGTTATATGATAATGACAGGAATTAACCTGAGAGCAGTGACCGCCCTATGGTTGCTAGCAACCTGGGTACGCTGAACTTCGGTGCCTTTTTAAAATATAATTCTAAACCTTTTCTCAAGGAAAAAACGAAAAATTATCGAATATCCTTGATGGCGCTTTTAAGCACACGAAGCGCCCCGGGCAACTGTCCGAGTTGCTAGTACCTTTGAGCCGGCCATGCCTGAGAGATAAGATCAGAGATAAGATCAGAATTGAAGAAATGAGAAAAGCTACGTATAATTCTCGTCATAGAGTACACAAAGAAACAAGATATAAAATGGTTTCTCCATATGATAGGACAGAAATACGAAAACAACATAGCGAACCTTTAATAAACGATTGCAAAAACACCAGACCCAGGGGGGCGACCACGAAAAAGATGGACTAATAGAATATTATAAACACTAGAAAACATAACAGCAGCAGAGGCCAACAGAAGAATAAAAGACCGCAAATTATATCTCCCCTCGACACCGAGAGGCAAATGAGGAAGGAAAGAAACAGATGATAAAGATATATATTATCTATAGCCATATAGCTCTGTGCAGTAAGCAACGCATTCATCAGTATTTTGTTTTCCCTGTTGGTGAGCTACTAAAGTAGTTAAAAGACTTGCTTCTCAAGAATAAAATAAAGATCAACAAAACAGGTGGTACACCTTGTGTTGTTTTTAGGGCAGCAACAACGCTCTTCCACTTCAAGCGGTCCTGTCCATCCATCGCGCAGCCCCCCCCCCCCCCCCCACCCAATATCTGATTCACACTCTACACTTTCCGTTCAGAATTTCTTCGCTAGCTTGTCCCTGATTTGCTTCTCCTATCTCTTTCCATTTGGAGTCCATTGCACGGCAGTTCTTGTGATCTCTTTTGAGCACATGACATATCTAGTTCGGGTTAAAAAAAAAAAAATTCCACCGTCTATTTTAGGAATCGAACCTGTGACCTTATTCTCCAGGGTCGACGTCTAACCTCTAGACCACTTTGACCCGTTACTTTATTAAAAGAAAAAATAGTTTACGGGTGAGAGAATCTGGCTCCACTGATTGACTGTCACTATCGCATTCATCTTGGCTGCGCATTTTATAAAAGGTCGCTGTTTTTCTTGAACACAGATTGTCATCTTAGCCCATTGTTACAGTTGGCTATAGTTACTGGGCTAGACGAAACCTTAGGTTCATCGCGGGAGTTGTGAAGAACGTGCTATGTTTCTGACAACTGAAAATAATTGCTATGTTGATTGGGGAAGAGTTTCCGGTGGGCAATCTCGCGGAATGAAGTTGATTTTAACTTCAGATTTGTCTTTTGTTGCATTAATTTGTGGTGCCAGCAGAGAGCGTAAAGATGTCAGCAGTCAACGCAGAGAGGGTAAAGATGTCAGCAGTCAACTCAGAGAGCGTAAAGATGTCAGCAGTCAACGCAGAGAGCGTAAAGATGTCAGCAGTCAACGCAGAGAGCGTAAAGATGTCAGCAGTCAACGCAGAGAGCGTAAAGATGTCAGCAGTCAACGCAGAGAGCGTAAAGATGTCAGCAGTCAACGCAGAGAGCGTAAAGATGTCAGCAGTCAACGCAGAGAGGGTAAAGATGTCAGCAGTCAACGCAGAGAGCGTAAAGACGTCAGCAGTCAACGTAACAATGTAAAGATGTCAGCAGTCAACGTAACAAATGTGAAGATGTCAGCAGTCAACGTAACAGTGTAAAGATGTCAGCAGTCAACGCAGAGAGTGTAAAGATGTCAGCAGTCAACGTAACAGTGTAAAGATGTCAGCAGTCAACGTAACAGTGTAAAGATGTCAGCAGTCAACGTAACAGTGTAAAGATGTCAGCAGTCAACGTAACAGTGTAAAGATGTCAGCAGTCAACGTAACAGTGTAAAGATGTCAGCAGTCAACGTAACAGTGTAAAGATGTCAGCAGTCAACGTAACAGTGTAAAGATGTCAGCAGTCAACGTAACAGTGCAAAGATGTCAGCAGTCAACGTAAGACAGTGTAAAGATTTCAGCAGTCAACGTAAGACAGTGTAAAGAGTGTAAAGATGTCAGCAGTCAACGTAAGACAGTGTAAAGATGTCAGCAGTCAACGTAACAGTGTAAAGATGTCAGCAGTCAACGTAAGACAGTGTAAAGATGTCAGCAGTCAACGTAAGACAGTGTAAAGATGTCAGCAGTCAACGTAAGACAGTGTAAAGATGTCAGCAGTCAACGTAACAGTGTAAAGATTTCTGCAATCAACGTAACAGTGTAAAATGACAGCTTCAGTGGTTAGCTCTCTGGTGGGTCGATCAAGTGACCACAATTTAGTCTTGCCCTAGAGCTCTCCAGCCACCCCAATTGGAAAACAATAAGCTCGTTGATTTGGTAAAAATATTAACAGCAGGAAAGCCCACAAATCAATCTCACATACAGATGTTGTAGACCAGTACGGGAAATTTGAATGACTCATTTCTCGACAAACCTGTCTGTGCCATGACAGTACTTTTAACACTTCTGTTTGTTTGCATTATCTTTGAGTTTCATTGCGAGGTTTTTTTTATAGCTCTGAGATAATCAGTTGTCTACGATTTTCTTCCATGGGAATAATGGAATAGATAACGTCAAATACTAACATAACATAACATAACATAACATAACATCAAGGAAAGATCCTGTTGTATGCTTGCTTTAGTTTTTATTTCTAAATGTTTTCCGTGTGAAGTCTTTGATGTTATCTATTCCATTTTTTTTCTATATATTTTCTGACCTCTCTATAGCTTTTCAATGTTATGTGTAAGTTAGGTCTTGACCAGAGCTTTCTGTATACCTGTTCCAGCGTCATTTCTATTTTTTTTTACCGATCTTTAAGAAAACTCGCCATACGAAACTACGTTATTGATAACAATTTTAATACATTTCTCGTTTGTGATTCGGCCCCTATATCTTTACTATGTATATGTTGTTTTATTTTTTGTTTTAAATTAATGTTGGCAGATTGGTTCTCAGGAGCTGTGCCTCTCAGGGGATCACTGATGGATACTTTAAGTACCTGTTCTCTGTTGTGAAGTAAGTAATCTCTACATCTGACATTAGATCTAGGTCATGCAGTAGAAACTATGGAGATGAAAACCTTATGAACATTGCAACAATATGTAGATGGTATATCTTTTTTTTATTATTAATTTAAAAAATATGTTATTATTTTTAACAATTAATTACTTTATTTTATTATTATTATTATTTTATTAGTTATTATTTTCTTTTATTTCAAGTACTCAATTAATTACGTATTTGTATGTGTGCGTGTTGTATGTTTGTACCTGCTGAAGGCCTATTGAGCCGAAACTAATTCTAATTTGTGTTGTCCATTTATTACGTAAAGGTGTAACCATACCGTTTTTTTTTTTTTTTTTTTTTTTTTTTATACTATATTTTTTTTGTTCCATTTCTCCTTACAATTAGCTTTACTACAGCTTCGCATTTTTATGCATTTCTTTGCCTTCACCCCAGATACCAGAGATCCTCTTGTTTAAGTAATCCGAGTTTGACACAGTCCGGGCTTGCGCTTTCATGTGGTGACTATCGCACTTCATTGAAAGGAAATTCATTGGCGTAGATCCCATGTGTTGTCGCCTGCATCAAAGTGATGATATTTCCGCCTGTCGGCCCAACGCATCCGACTTTGCTGTTCGTGAATCTGCAGCCCTGTTGCGATTCTTGCATCTTCATGTTAGTCAAGTGGGATGTTGGCTAAACTCAGGAGAGCTACGATAAGAACGGGGAAGGACTGTGGACCAGTTTATTGTTTCACACTGCGGGTTTTTCTGGGGAGGAGATCTGAGCGCTTATTGACCGTTGTTGTTGTTGTTGTTGTTTTTGTTGTTGTTGACGGATTGCCACGAGTTGATGCGGGCAGGTTGCCCTTTGACTCATAAGATGTGACGGGTCGTAATGGCTTTCTTGACATTCCCGGCTCTTACTGGAGAGGTTGGAGCTCGTCTGTCCCAGGCTATGCTGGGAAACTACTAGTCCAGCCCAGAGGTACTACAATACTGGGTCCTCTATATCAGTAACAGCCACCACTACAGGGAACACGGCGATCCTAGCTTCTGTTAGCCAGTCTGTTTTAACAGAGACTGTTTCCAGGGGAGACCACGAGGAGGTAGAACTGCTAGGTCTTGGTCAGCTGATGGTGCGCCGACCCTGCTATTCCGACCACAGGTCGCTGGCGCTTCTGCTCCTCCATGGACCGTTGCTGGATGTGCGAAGAGGATAATTTGACGACGAACTAACATCCAACTTGAGCATAGCCATTTTGCACCAGGTTGCATTCCCTATCGATTCCGATTCCTTTGGCCAGACTGACCCCTCATTAACTCTTTCCGTACGGTTCGACGCACCATCCGCCATGCCGATTTCGGTCATGTACGTTTAGCCGCACAGTGCGTCACTTTCAATTTATGACACTTTTTTATTTATTTATGTAAAGTGTCATCGAACCAAATTCTTTTTATTTGTCTTGTGGACACGTATATTGATATTTTAAACCATGAAATATTTTGTTTCTGCAATTTCTACCGCTAAATTGATAAAAATCGCCCGTGCTGAAAGAGTTAAGGCACTGTGTAGATGTGCAGTAGGATATGAATAGTTTCGGTTCTGACACAATCAGTCGGTAACCGCTTTTCAGCAGCCTCGTTGGAAAAACCAATCGACTGGGCTACCGACGTTCGGACAACCCGTGTTCGATTCCCTCTGGATGCAGTGTGAATTGTACTCTTGGTTAGAAAAAATAATATCTCCGCGGTCGACCCAGCCGCTGGCAGAAATTGGTACCAGGGTTTTACTCTGGGAAGGTGAGGAATGCCGCCTCGCATCGTGAGTTTCGATACTTGAAGCGACAAGGCGGTCGAGCACATATGGGTGGAAACTCGCGTGCTAGGACGCCGATTCAAGTCTCGTACTTTACCTTGACCTTTAGGTCTGGTGTGGTATGGTGCCTTCTCTCCCATATATTGCATAACTCATAATTCATTAGAAACTTAAAACAGCCGGTTCACTCATTCTAAGACCGGATGAAATCAAATCATTTACATAATTCCCTGACATAAAGCCCTTACATAATTCCTCACATAATTCCCTCACATAATTTGTTAATTTTCTAATAAACAGACATCCGTTTGTCCCTTGCAGCCGTGTGCACAGGGGTCTCTCACCGCACAGGCAGATAACTCCAATTTCGGAGGTATTCATATTTTTTCCGTCGATGAGTAATTGACTTTTCTAGCTGGGTATCGCTACTGAGACCAGGGGTGGTTGCCGCAGAGAGAAATCTTAAATAAAAATACCAACTGGTGCAGCCAGGATTTGAACCCACAACCTCTCTGTCTCGAGGCCGGCGTCTTGCCTTGAAATCAACCAATCTCCCCCCCCCCTCCCCCGACTGTGATTTTAATGATGGCAGTAATTTTTGGTTGTATGTTTCACCTTTATATTACGGCATAAATTTGATAAATCGTAATTTAAAGATAAGAAAATCTTCGGCCTATACAGAAAATTGTTTGTGATTCACTATGGTTAGACTTTGGTATAGAACGAGTGCTGACCGTACGATCAGCCCATCTTATTTCATCATGCTGCTCCTACCCATCCATCATGAAACTGAACAAAGAGTTAAGTTCGCATGATGAAAAGACTTGGGCGCTGAAAAAGAAGGTGTAGAAATATCGAATACCTAATTCTGATATTTTGTCTGCATTACAATATCTCCTTTACCGTACAAAAGTTTGATCGCAAGGTTGTTGTAACTACAGGTCTACAGACTTCCCTCCATCTTAATTCCAGCAAATGATTGGTTCGCTAGCTTGGTCACCATGACACTCAGTATGTTACAACTGTCACGTTCCGTTAGCCTGCTCGTGGCCAGACATCTTAGGGTAAGTTGAAAGATGGTAACTATGGTAACGATAGTAACTACAGTGGGATGATAGTTTTAACAAAAAAATTGAAAAAAAAGATGATCGTATAGTTATGAAAATGCTAAATGGTAGGCAATAATCATTGAAAAAAGGAGGAAATATATATTTTAATGGAAAATAAACAACGACAACAAAAACATAAGATAAAAGTTTAAGACACTCAAAATCTTTTTTTTTTTTCCGTTGAAAACGGAGATTCGTCACAAAGGTTAGTAGTTATGTGGTTTTAATCTAAAAAAAAAAACATGTAGGGGAAAAGAAGAAAGTAGAGTAGCATGGACTACATATGTAAGTTAGACAACAAATCCGAGACGACATTAATGAGCTCCTATTTGCGGACGATCAACTACTAATACATGGAAAAGTAGAAGACTTTCAAGAACACTTAAATAGACCGCCAGAATTTAAGGAAGACATAATAGGAATAATGAAAAAAGCCACACAAACAGACACAGAGAAAAAGCACATAGAAAAACACATAAACGACAACGACCCACAGGACTCTTTGATAAACATATGCACGGATGGCTCTGCTACAAACGCCATCAGAAATGGAGGAGGAGGTGTGTTCTTGAGGCTGAACAACCAGGAAGTGATCACCAAGTCAATAGCTACTGGGAAATTCTCAAACAACTATAAAGCAGAAACTGAGGCCCTCGAAGACGCTGCAAAACTGGACACATTTTAGAATGAGAAATCACATGTTCACCAAACTCAAAATAGGAACTACCAGCCAGTACCACTGTACCTTGGATAACATGACAAGAAAACATGTTCTACAGGATTGCCCCCAGCACACAGGCCTGAGAGGGATAATGTGGACTACACCCACCTACCTGGAATAGAAACTATATGGGGCAACCGAATCACTTAAACAGACAGCTGACTTCATAAGTGAGTCCGGAGTCCTAGTCTGAATGAGTCATAATCGCAGAAGAAGAAGAAATAGACTTAGCACAAGCAACCAGTACAACATGAAAATCAACAAAACAGAGGTAATACATATAGCAAAAAGGAAACAAAGCATCAACATAACGATGAACGGCAGACAATGAAAACAAGCGGAGGAATTGAAATATTTAAGAAATCTAGTGACAGACGACAATTCAAGGCAGCATATATAGACTCAAGATGCAATAAGGCTTGTCAATTCATCTGACAACTATCACCACTATTGTCCAACAAGGCGATACCTATAGAGGTAAAATGGACACACTACAATATACAATCTTCATCCCAACGTTGCGCTACCAATGCCAGTCCTGGACCCTAGACTCAAGAACAATAAGTAAAATAACTTCTAGCGAGATGAAATGTGTTAGACGAATAACAAGAAACAGCCTGAGAGAAAAGATCATAAATATAGAACTGAGATAAAAGCTAAAAATAATTAAAAATTAATTTAATTTAATAATTAAATTTGCGGTATCAGGAACAAAGAAGAACAATTAATGGACGCAATGATAAAAAGAAGAATCAAAATAATCGGAGTAGAAGACACCAGACTGAAGGAGAGACAAACAAGGAAAGCGTACTTGAATTACATCATAACAAACTCAGGAGTTAACAGGGAAAATTGAAAAAAAAAAGACAAAATGGTATGTTAAAGGCTTTACGTGATTAGTAGACGACACAGAGTTGAACGACGTTTCGGCTCAATAGGCCTTCAGCAAGAACAAACAAACAACACGCACACAGATATGTAAGTAAATAAAACTGATCCTACATAACTAACTAGTAACGAAACATCCAAAACAAAATAATCGAAATTGGTTAAAGAAAAGAAAAATGACTTCCCTGTGTCGTGGACCGTGGTCAGAATGGAAAAGGAATGTTCACACGGGTGTAGCTGTAATTATACCCTCTGGTCAGGTGAAGGGTTCTAAAAAAACACAAGTTGGGGGAACGCTGTCTAGGTTACCTCGACTGCAAAGACACTGACAATGTCTGAAAGTATCTAAGGGCCCATAAATACATGTATACACACACACAGATGAGTGTATACATATATACACGTACATGTACGTGCATGTATGTACATGTACGTACGTACAGACCTTTGGCACATGCTTTTTGGGGTAATGTGGTCGGTATTACGCCCGTGCCGCTTTACTTTCACAGAAAAAATCCGGTACCCGTTTAAGACTGGGTGAACCCGGATGCCGTCAGTTGGGATCGAACCCTACCTCTTGTCCTTTGTAGTTCAGTTCACTAACCACTGAGCTATCGCTCAGTACATATCAGTGTCTTTGCAGTCGAGGTAACCTAGACAGCGTCCCCTCCCCACCTACTCGTGTATTTTTAGAACCCTTCACCTGACCAGAGGGTATAATTACAGCTACACCCAAGTTACCATTCCTATTCCATTCTGACCACGGTCCACGACACAGGGAAGTCATGTTTCTTTTCTTTAACCGATTTCGATTATTTTGTTTTGGATGTTTCGTTACTAGTTAGCTATGTAGGATCAGTTTTATTTACTTACATATCTGTGTGTGCATGTTGTTTGTTTGTTCTTGCTGAAGGCCTATTGAGCCGAAACGTCGTTCAAATCTGTGTCGTCTACTAATCACGTAAAGCTTTTAACATACCATTTTTTTTATTTTTTTTTCAATTTTCCCTCATATTCAGGTTTACTGCAGCTTCGCATTTGTATGCATTCATTTGCATTTCTTTGCCTTAACCCCCTCAGAAGTTAACACCAACGAAGTAGCAAAACACGGAGTAGGATTCATTGTAGACCCAGAAACGTCCAAACAAAGATACTCCTCCAGAACAAAGAAACTCCTCCAGAACAAAGATACTCCTCCATAACAAAGATACTCCTCCAGAACAAAGATACTTCTCCAGAACAAAGATACTCCTACAGAACAAAGATACTTCTCCAGAACAAAGATACTTCTCCAGAACAAAGATACTCCTTCATAACAAAGATACTCCTACAGAACAAAGATACTCCTACAGAACAAAGATACTTCTCCAAAACAAAGATACTCCTACAGAACAAAGATACTCCTCCAGAACAAAGATACTTCTCCAGAACAAAGATACTCCTACAGAACAAAGATACTTCTCCAGAACAAAGATACTCCTCCAGAACAAAGATACTCCTTCATAACAAAGATACTCCTCCAGAAAAAAGATACTATTCCAGGACAAAGATACTCCTCCATAACAAAGATACTCCTCCAGAACAAAGATACTTCTCCAGAACAAAGATACTTCTCCAGAACAAAGAAACTTCTCCAGCACAAAGATACTCCTCCAGAACAAAGATACTTCTCCAGAACAAAGATACTCCTCCAGAACAAAGATAATTCTCCAGAACAAAGATACTTCTCCAGAACAAAGAAACTTCTCCAGAACAAAGATACTCCTCCAGAACAAAGATACTCCTTCATAACAAAGATACTCCTCCAGAACAAAGATACTCCTTCAGAACAAAGAAACTTCTCTAGAACAAAGATACTCCTCCAGAACAAAGATACACCTTCAGAATAAAGATACTCCTTCAGAACAAAGAAACTTTTCCAGAACAAAGATACTCCTTCAGAACAAAGATACTCCTTCAGAACAAAGATACTACTTCAGAACAAAGAACCTTCTCCAGAACAAAGATACTCCTTCAGAACAAAGATACTCCTTCGGAACAAAGATACTCCTTCAGAACAAAGAAACTTCTCCAGAACAAAGAAACTTCTCCAGAACAAAGATACTCCTTCAGAACAAAGATACTCCTTCAGAACAAAGATACTCCTTCAGAACAAAGAAACTTCTCCAGAACAAAGAAACTTCTCCAGAACAAAAAAAACTTCTCCAGAACAGAGAAACTTCTCCAGAACAAAAAAACTTCTCAAGAACAAAGAAACTTCTCCAGAAAAAAGATACTCCTTCAGAACAAAGAAACTTCTCCAGAACAGAGAAACTTCTCCAGAACAAAAAAACTTCTTAAGAACAAAGATACTTGTTCAGAACAAAGATATTCCTTCAGAACAAAGAAACTTCTCCAGAACAAAGATACTCCTTCAGAACAAAGAAACTTCTCCAGAACAAAAAAAACTTCTCCAGAACAAAAAACTTCTCCAGAACAAAAAAGCTTCTCCAGAACAAAAAAACTTCTCCAGAACAAAAAAACTTCTCCAGAACAAAGATACTTCTCTAGAACAAAAAAACTTCTCCAGAACAAAGATACTTCTCTAGAACAAAAAAACTTCTCCAGAACAAAAAAACTTCTCCAGAACAAAAAAACTTCTCCAGAACAAAGATACTCCTCTAGAACACATCTTCTTGCGTTCACATGATGGCTCAAAGAACATCCGATCTCCTGGATCATTCTAGTTCACCGATCTCGATACCCTCTCTCTCTCTCTCTTTCTCTCTCTCTCTTTCTCTCTCTCTCTCTTTCTCTCTCTTTCTCTTCTCTCTCTCTCTTTCTCTTCTCTCTCTTTCTCTCTCTCTCTCTCTTTCTCTCTCTCTCTTTCTCTCTCTCTTTCGCTCTCTCTCTTTCACTCTCTCTCTCTTGCACTCTCTCTCTCTTTCACTCTCTCTCTCTTTCACTCTCTCTCTCTTTCTCTCTCTCTTTCACTCTCTCTCTTTTTCTCTCTCTCTCTTTCACTCTCTCTCTCTTTCCCTCTCTCTCTTTCTCTCTCTCTCTCTTTCACTCTCTTTCTCTCTCTCTCTCTCTCTCTTTCACTCTCTCTCTCTCTTTCACTCTTTCTCTCTTTCACTCTCTCTCTCTTTCACTCTCTCTCTCTCTTTCACTCTCTCTCTCTCTTTCTCTCTCTCTCTCTCTTTCACTCTCTCTCTCTCTCTTTCACTCTTTCTCTCTTTCACTCTCTCTCTCTTTCACTCTCTCTCTCTCTTTCACTCTCTCTCTCTCTCTTTCTCTTCTCTCTCTCTCTCTTTCTCTCTCTCTCTCTCTTTCTCTCTCTCTCTCTTTCTCTCTCTCTCTCTCTTTCACTCTCTCTTTCACTCTCTCTTTCACTCTCTCTTTCACTCTCTCTCTCTCTCTCTCTCTCTCTCTCTCCGCCATTCGCCCTTATAAGGACGTTAAGTTGGCGTAAATGCCTTGTGTCGCTGTTTGCAGAAAAAAAACTGTAATATTTGCCCCTTTCGGTCCTGCATATTCGTCTTCGGGATAACATGTTTGTTTAGTACTAGGTTGCCTTCCCTCTCGATCCCTACTCACATTACCAGACTAAATTGGTCAGTCTGTTTCTAGAGGCGCCACGAAGAGGTTGGGTAGGGTCTGTTTCCGGTTCACCGATCCTGGCTCAAGCCATCAGCTATGAGTCGCTCACAGCTTCCAACTCCAACTCTGTTGCTTTAGGCCATCTTGCCTCCAGTCCTCAAGAACACAGCCAACGACCATTGAGACAGGCCAAGAGGTGAAGGAAAATCAGCTTCAAAAGAATTAACTGGCATATTGATTTTGCAAGTTCACAAGATCAGCGCCAGACGTAGAAATACAAGAAAAACGTGACAGCCAAAATCAACTTTACTCAAAATACTCAAAAGATAAATGACGAAGTAATCAAGATTTTCACAAAAATAGACAAGACATAAAAAATAATGAGGAGATTATTATTTTTAAAAAAAACGCAAAACACAAAAAAACAAAATAAAAGAAGCTTATTTTAAATAAAACAACAACAACAAAAAAAGAAATATAAAAGTTGCTATCTATCTTTTAT